>JAMKCH010085947.1:0-255950 GCA_023653785.1 Ophioderma brevispina
ATAATGGGCAAGACAGTTTACTGGCTATGGCTTTGATTTGAACAAGTTATTTGGAAATCACAGACTATTATTCTAAGAAATTTAATGTTATGAATGTAAGAGAAAAAATGAGCACAGAATTTTAGAGAGTAAAAGCCTTAAAGGTGCAACGAGAGATTTCACATATGAGGTGTCCCTAAAAATATCAAAAGTATTGAATTTTGCCCTGATATAAAGCTTTCCATAAAAAATATCTCCATTTGAAAGGAATTAAGATGGGAAGTGATTCTTTGGCACAAAAAATTGTGAAATTTCTAATTTCGTATAGGAGCAAATACGAAATTCAGCCTATGTTTTATATTGAAATATAAGCAAAACAAAATCGCCCTTTTTCTCTCTTTCAAGACATTTTTGTAGCCAAATACAAGGTAAGAAATCTTGAGTATCTAATCTATTATGAAATTACTATTATGACAAAATATTTTTGGGGCCTCAAATCTCTTGTTGCACCTTTAAGCCAATAATGCAAATTTAGAGTGCAAAGACCTAGTCTTTGTCAAAGACAAATCACAATTTTGTCCAGCAACTGGATTTGCAGAAGGAGTGTGTCGAGGGCGAGGCTGAGCAGGGTGAGGCTTCTGTGCGCAAGTAGGCATACTTTGCAAGTATAATGTGTCGATCAAAGTATATTTTTTTCATCGTAAGTGGGAAACGTATGTACTAATAAACCTCATGGACCAACATTATCTGTCAACCAAACCCCTTTTTTAACCATAATGCGAATGCCCAACAGTAACATAAAACAATGCCACCAGACAGTGGTATCACATTTGGTTGACCACAATACATACACACAAGCTCACATGGCATCTTCACTGTATTTATAATCCTGTCAAGGTCTTCTTGGTCCAAAAATAAAGAAAAAACAAAACATATAAAATGTTTGTGAATAGGCTTAGCTTTTACACTAGCTTACTCTCCCCAAGGAGTACAGGGATTTGGGACTGTAGCAAACTCAAAATAAAGCGAACCCTTGATGAAAGGCTAGTAAAGATGGCAATAAAAACACTGAAAAGTGCTGCTGTTAATGATGATTATGGACAGCTCATAGAATAAAAAATACACTCTTTGAATTGAGCAAATTATAAAAATGTTTTGTGGGTTAAAACTGTGAGGTTAACATTGTATGTAAGTGGGTTGAAACCACCTCTGAACACAAAACAAGCTTTGAATGTACTGATTGGTATATTTAAAAAAACTGACAAATACCCCCATAGTGGTTTTTGTGACAATTTTGATAACTTTGTTATTTTGAAAGTATCTTGATTTTTTAAACTGATGATTTGTGGCAACTCTGTTACCAGGCTCCCACACTTTTGTAAGCCCTAATTGTGGAGATAGTTGTGGTGATAATGCTGTTGATTAATGATAACTGATAATCAAAATCATTCCCAATCAAGAGCAGGGTTCCGCTTAGCAGGATTTTGGCGTCTATAACGGACAGAATTTTCACTGGACGCAATAAATTCAGAATGAGTGACAAAATGACGTCCACTTGGACGCCATAATTCTAATCCTCTGAAAAGCTAAAATACATGTGTTCCCAAACCTCAAAGTAAAATTATACACAAAATATTTCTACTAAATGCAGCACAAAGCCTGTTTGACTTTCAGATTATTTTCATCCAAGTCTTAGATACCAATTTTGTCATTATTTATTGAATTAAGCAAACCTAAGAAATATACAGCATCAAAAATAGAGGCAATATATGGTACTTGTGACCTACATTTGTCTTTTTGAGTGCATTCGCCTTTCACACACCCTCCCAAAGGGAAATAAATGTATAGAGCAGGCCAGAGGGTCTGAAGTTTGAAGGGTCGTGGGGTAATTAGTTCTCATAATGTCAATTCTGGGCTGTAGCCATGTGCAGATGTGAATTTAAAAATCATCCATATTGGCATTGCAGCTGCTTATATTGTACTTAAAAAACAGATAGTAAGTACTTCAGGATAAAAATTGTTTCAGTTTATAAGAACACAAGACTTTCAGTCACCGCTAAAAATTGCCATAAAGTACTTAATGCTTTGTGAGCCAAAATAGTGACAATTCAGGTTCTTGCTTGTGGTCAATAATATGATTTTTTGTGGGTGCACATGTAACCTTTTTGTGGTGAAATTTTCCCAAAACGGGTGCATTGTGGGATGGCTCAATACACCTCTTAACTGGGCTTGTGAGTGTAGTAGCAGATTGTTTAAATAAGTATTAACTTTTATTATTTTTTTCAGTTTTTTAATTTTTTGTTTTTTTTGAAATGGAATGAAATTTGCACAACAAAAACAACAATCATCCTTACACATCACTGTTAAGAGTACTTTGAAATGACGTTAATTAAGCGGCTGATTTGTACTGAACATTTTGAATATTTCGTGGACCACAAAATATTCCACTGGAGCCAGATACGTCTGAACATTTTGAAATTTTGGGGTCCGGTGCCTTCAAGTTAAAACCATAAGCGGGAACCCTTATCAAGAGCAATTTTGCCCATCTGTAATAATCATCCAACAGCCTAGAACATTTTGATCAAATGAATGATGAGTACTAAAGAGTTGGAAGACACAGAGCATTAATATGTATCTATACTTGATGCCATCTAGAAACATAATAGAAAAGAAACTAAATAGGTCTAAAAAACATCATTCTTGTCAACATGTGGTCCTACTAAAAACAAATGAAAGCCAATAGTAGGTGTCTTTGTGTTACTTATATTCCCTGCCAGGGTTATAGCCAGGCATTGTCCGGTAATTTGAGTACCATAGTTGGACATCTTCCTTGGTTTAAGGCTAATATGCGATTTCTTGTACATTATTGAGATTTTGTGGCCTTTCGGTAAGCAAATTTTAAGGCTTAGTTGCCGGTCACTTGAGTTCGCTGGCTACCACCGACCGGCGTAGCTATAAAAACCCAACACTGTTCTCTACAATTTTAGTTCTCAGATACACAAAAATTTGGAAATAGATTTTTTTTTAAATTTTCTGCATTTTGAATTATTTTCTGTTCAAACCATCATACCTATTTCATTTTTTGCAGATTAAATGCAGTTACTCAAGGTTACAAACTTTTCTTTCTTTGCGAAATCCTTTAGAATAATCAATATGGGCATTTTTCCCCCAAACCATGATTTTTTAGTCACATTTTGGGAAATGCCTACATAAGGAGTTATGGATCTTTCCATGCATACGCTGCCCCCAACAAAAAAAATTATGCAAGAAGAAACACTTGCTTGCCCCCCATATTCTGGCAGAAAAAATAAAGAAAATGGTTGTGGGGTTTGCGAGAAAAATTCAAAATGTAAAAAGCTTAAAAAAAAAAAACAGTGTATTTTGTGATTTTTGACATCGAGAGCTAAAACCTGCGGAAATGTAAAACAAAGACGCATACTTTTGAGTTAAAATTTTTTGATATGACCACATTGCGAAATACGATCTTTAGACCTATATTTAGTCACTCCTGAGCTAACCATGGGACCGCGGACCGTAAAAAAGTGGTGCAATCATTTTAGCAACAGCTCGCATGTGTTCGTGTTAGGGCAATTCTCATCCCCACTCCATTTTTTTTTCCCAAGATTTTCTCTGTTCCATCAAGGATCGGTCTTTGGCACAGTGGTTCACTGTTACACCTACCCTGTTTCACACATAATCCTCAAATCCCATTACAGTATCATGTTTATGCGGATGATACACAATTGGTATGTTTCTTTTAAACCCAATCAATGTATCAACTGACAAAGTATTGAGTGTATTGAATTATGCATTTGTGAGATTCGTCAGTGGGATGAAAGAAACTTTCTCCAGTTAAATGATGAAAAAACAGAATTTATTCTGATTGGAATCCAGACCACAACTGTCAAAAGTAAATGTTCCTCATATTACGATTGGCGATTCTGACCTCACCGCCTTGCTAACAAGGCTCGTATTTGGTGTTATTTTTGACTCATCTCTATCTCAAATGATCAATATTTCTAGCATTGGTACCTTCTGCTTCTTTTCACATCAAAACTTGGTAAGAATAAGAAGATAGCTGAGTCCTCGTGCCACTGAACAAGATTGCTGCAACGTTTATAACCTCCCGCTTGATATGGGCGGGCAACCTCACTTTTGTTTGGACCCTTTCCACAAATCAGACTTGCTCGTCTTCAGAGTATTCAAAAATACCGCTGCACGCTTGGTCACTTTAAAACTAAGATCGACGTTTCTCATATCACTACTGTATTTGAAGGAGTAGGAGTTACATTGGTTGCCGGTTTTGATTATAGAATTATGTACAACTGCTACTGCTTATTGCTTTTAAGTCACGGAATGGCCTTGCGCCAGAATTTCAGGAATATATTAGTTTCAGTTCTTCATCAAACCAGACACCTCCCACGACGCTCCGTCCAAAAAAACATGTCTTTGCTTTGGGAACGTTCTAAAAAACATTTCCTGGGGGGATGGGATAGGCTTTTGCTATTGCTGCTCACGTCTCTGGAAAGCTCTGCCCTGTCCTTAGATGTTAGAACTAGCCCATCTCGGACTCCACTTAAGGCCTGTTTTGAAAAAACTATATATGATGAAAGGAAGATTTGCTGTTAACTGTTTTTTTTTTCTCATTTCTGTGCTTATTTACCTCTGCTTTCATGTCATTGAATGTTTATTTTTGTATTGGATTCATTTATGTAAATTGCTATTGTTCTGCGCCTTGAGCGCCATTTTTGGTGGATTTGTGCCGGAATTTATAATCACATATTTATTATTATTATTAACTGACACTTGCTGAAGTACAAGCTGAATGTTAAACGTTTCTATAGAGTCCCAAAACATGCAAATGAGGTTTTTACAATTGGATTCTGTCATACGCTTTGTAACTTGTTGTTGCGTAGTTGCGTAACGGAATAAAATAAATGGAAATGCCTTCACTTTGCATGCTTGGGATTCTGAATGAAACGTCCACCAAGCAGGCAGGAGTAGTAAAGTAGTATGCTTATGGACAGCACATGATACTGTAATGCTCCAGTGAACAGTGGAATGTGCTCCACAGACAGGTGAAATTGAAACCCAAATTGTGTATTGTGAAATTTGCATGCCTGGTTCCTGGGAAGCTGTATTTTGATTGGCTGACACATGAAGACAAAGCTGTGGTACGGGGTGTATTGGCAGTTTTCTTCAGAATCATTGTACAGTCAGCAAGGATGGCCTCTGTGACACTAAACAAAAAGTGTATTTGTGATTGTCGTGTAGAGGAATATCGTAAAAAACACATGTGATTTGTGTTGTAACAAGTAGCTTTTAAGAAAGATGATAGAATTAGAAAACTGTTGTATCGGTAAATTGATCTCAAGTTTTATTTTTTAACCTGAAATTGTTATATATGCCTTTGGTATAGATGGTTTAACTCTGTATGGAAAATCAGTTAATTTTGGTGCACTTGGTACTGCAAGACCCCTTTGGTCTCGATTGAGTCTTGATGGAATTTGTTGGACCATCCATTCAAAAATTTTTTGGCTAAGTCACGTACTGTTGTTTCCGGTATCCTTAGTTGTTCTGTGTCATTTTCGCAAATGCTTGTTAATTTGATTGGTTTGTGGACCTGAACAGGACTAATGGCAATTGTGTATTGGCTAAATGAGCCAAAAAAGTAAAAAACAATTTTTGCGGGGGGGTTACTGGGCAGTTTTTTTTAGATTTGATAAAAAAAACTGAATAAAAAGTTCGTATCAGATTAAGAAATAACAAAGTTCAAATAAATCCAGATCAGAAGATGAAATACAAATAAAAAAAACTGCATGTATGTTATGGTATGGTGTATATTCAGTAGTGTTAGTATACCTTAATTTTTGTTGGTAGTGGCAAAGAATATTGCAGAAGGCACAGGGATTACTCTGGTCATATGTCGGTGTATTTGTTCCTCATATTACGATTGGCGATTCTGACATCACACCTGCTAAAAGGCTAGTAATTTAGGTGTTATTTTTGACTCATCTCTATCTCTAAATGATAGATTTCTAGCATTGTACGTTTCTGCTTCTTTTCACATTCAGAGAAAAATTGGGGTGAGAATAAGAAGATATCTGAGTCCTCGTGCCACTGAACAAGATTGCTGCAACGTTTATAACCTCCCGCTTGATATGGGCGGGCAACCTCACTTTTGTTTGGACCCTTTCCACAAATCAGACTTGCTCGTCTTCAGAGTATTCAAAAATACCGCTGCACGCTTGGTCACTTTAAAACTAAGATCGACGTTTCTCATATCACTACTGTATTTGAAGGAGTAGGAGTTACATTGGTTGCCGGTTTTGATTATAGAATTATGTACAACTGCTACTGCTTATTGCTTTTAAGTCACGGAATGGCCTTGCGCCAGAATTTCAGGAATATATTAGTTTCAGTTCTTCATCAAACCAGACACCTCCCACGACGCTCCGTCCAAAAAAACATGTCTTTGCTTTGGGAACGTTCTAAAAAACATTTCCTGGGGGGATGGGATAGGCTTTTGCTATTGCTGCTCACGTCTCTGGAAAGCTCTGCCCTGTCCTTAGATGTTAGAACTAGCCCATCTCGGACTCCACTTAAGGCCTGTTTTGAAAAAACTATATATGATGAAAGGAAGATTTGCTGTTAACTGTTTTTTTTTTCTCATTTCTGTGCTTATTTACCTCTGCTTTCATGTCATTGAATGTTTATTTTTGTATTGGATTCATTTATGTAAATTGCTATTGTTCTGCGCCTTGAGCGCCATTTTTGGTGGATTTGTGCCGGAATTTATAATCACATATTTATTATTATTATTAACTGACACTTGCTGAAGTACAAGCTGAATGTTAAACGTTTCTATAGAGTCCCAAAACATGCAAATGAGGTTTTTACAATTGGATTCTGTCATACGCTTTGTAACTTGTTGTTGCGTAGTTGCGTAACGGAATAAAATAAATGGAAATGCCTTCACTTTGCATGCTTGGGATTCTGAATGAAACGTCCACCAAGCAGGCAGGAGTAGTAAAGTAGTATGCTTATGGACAGCACATGATACTGTAATGCTCCAGTGAACAGTGGAATGTGCTCCACAGACAGGTGAAATTGAAACCCAAATTGTGTATTGTGAAATTTGCATGCCTGGTTCCTGGGAAGCTGTATTTTGATTGGCTGACACATGAAGACAAAGCTGTGGTACGGGGTGTATTGGCAGTTTTCTTCAGAATCATTGTACAGTCAGCAAGGATGGCCTCTGTGACACTAAACAAAAAGTGTATTTGTGATTGTCGTGTAGAGGAATATCGTAAAAAACACATGTGATTTGTGTTGTAACAAGTAGCTTTTAAGAAAGATGATAGAATTAGAAAACTGTTGTATCGGTAAATTGATCTCAAGTTTTATTTTTTAACCTGAAATTGTTATATATGCCTTTGGTATAGATGGTTTAACTCTGTATGGAAAATCAGTTAATTTTGGTGCACTTGGTACTGCAAGACCCCTTTGGTCTCGATTGAGTCTTGATGGAATTTGTTGGACCATCCATTCAAAAATTTTTTGGCTAAGTCACGTACTGTTGTTTCCGGTATCCTTAGTTGTTCTGTGTCATTTTCGCAAATGCTTGTTAATTTGATTGGTTTGTGGACCTGAACAGGACTAATGGCAATTGTGTATTGGCTAAATGAGCCAAAAAAGTAAAAAACAATTTTTGCGGGGGGGTTACTGGGCAGTTTTTTTTAGATTTGATAAAAAAAACTGAATAAAAAGTTCGTATCAGATTAAGAAATAACAAAGTTCAAATAAATCCAGATCAGAAGATGAAATACAAATAAAAAAAACTGCATGTATGTTATGGTATGGTGTATATTCAGTAGTGTTAGTATACCTTAATTTTTGTTGGTAGTGGCAAAGAATATTGCAGAAGGCACAGGGATTACTCTGGTCATATGTCGGTGTTAATTAATGACTCCGCTAATTTGCCTCTTCTGTTTGCTGGCAGTACGTGGATGACATGACTTTTGCCTGAGACTACTAGTAGAACCGCACATTTACTCTTTGCAGCTGATCTTTCCATGATTTTCACTAATGGTCAGAGGTGAATAGCTCAGAATTAATCCCAACCAAATGTCAGGCAGGGGGAGCCTCCAATATGTTTCTCTTCAAAAATGTGCCACAATTGTCAAACTTAGAATCGGAAGTGAGCCACTGACATATGTCACAGAAGCAAAAGTGCTTGGTTTATATATCTTCAAGACATTTGAAGTGGGATTCTCAAGTTAACAACATGGATCAAAAGGCCATAAAAGGAAGCTTTTTATGCTGAGATCCCAAAAAATTTTGTTTTTGAATAAAGAATGAGCTTATGTGCTGTAATATGGCGGCTACATAAGACCGATTCTTGAGTATGCCGATACTGTGTGGCACTCAAGTATTACTGAAAGAAGCAATGACTTGATTCCCATTCCAAAAGAGCGTGCCGTATTATCAGGGGTTAGTGACTATATTTTCATATGCCGCTGTTGACTGATTGCAAGCTTGACTCTCTCCTTGAATAGGAGGTGGATCATGGTCGTAGGTTTGCCGAAGGGCTACCTAAGAATGATAGGACTAAAATGTCTCATTCCTCCTACAAGGTTAGAGAGTCATGGTCGCCTTTTTGCGCAATAGCCACCAAATCTCACAATTCCCAGTTTAAGGACAAAGCCTTTTTTCAGTGAGCCCCTTCCTTATTTTATCGACCTTTTGAATATTAATTTTTAAACCCCACCAATCCTTGATTAATAATAAAATATTTTTTTTTGTATTTGCACTATAATCTTTGTTCTGGTATACACAGTGCATGCATTTAATGGAGCTGTAAATGTTAAATTTTTAGGTTTCACTTTTGGGAATTTTTTTAACATTGTTTATTAGGTGTTTGGGTTGGTATAGTATTTATTTGCTATTTATACAGCTCTCCTACAAATGTTTTTAAAAAATGCTTGTTTTAAGTACTTACCATTTTATAATTGCTTTTTATATGTGCTTTGAGTATGTTGATATAATATTTGTATAATGCTGTGGAAATTTCTTTTATAGGTAAAACCGGCAGTAAATTGGCCTTTGGGCCACGAGATGCTTTTAATAAATACCATAATATATTCACCTTAATTTTTTGTGTATCGCAAGATTGCAGAAGGCACAGGGATTACTCTGGTCATATGTCTGTGTATTTGTGTTTTTCTGTATCCATGGTCAAAATGTTTTAACCCTTACTATATTGCAAGGCAGTATGAGTTCTGTCTGTAAGGGCTACGATGATTAACTTTGGTGGAAAATGAGGGTGCGGGGGGGGGGGGGGACTGTGATATATTTTTAAAATTTATTTTTAATTTTAGAAAAATTGAGCTCATCCTGAATTCTTATTAGATTGAAATAAAACACCAACATTCCATTTTAAATAGTTTTTTAAAAATTAAAATGCAAATACTTGAACCTTTATTTTTTTTACAGAGAACCTCAATATACTACCAAAAAAACAAAACCTAAAGATGATAATAAGAACAAGGTTTATGCTGACTTTGCCAGGCTTACCATAGGGGCACTTTGTCTCCAACAGTAGTAAACTAAGGGGATTTTGCTGCATCACAGACATTACCAAGGAATTTTGCAGGTATGTTCACAAATGCTTAGTTTGTCTTCCATGTAAATAATACTTGGACCACGGATGTACCTGAAGTCTTAACTTTTAAAGGTGCATTTCGTTTATCTAGCACCTTGTCTTGTAATGTTTTTGGTTCGATATTGGCAGAAAAGCTTAAGCTTAAGTGCAACGAGAGATTGCAAGTCTCCTTTTTTCTGTGATATTTATTGATTTTCATATGGATGAGATGCTAATAGATTCCCTACCTTTTATTTGGTTTACAGAAATAACTTACAATGAAAACAAAAGGTGATTTGTATATGCTTATATAAGTTATATTTCAATAGAAAACATGGGCTGAATTTTGTATTTGCTCCTATAGGAAATTAGAAATTCACATTTTTTTATACCAAATAAACAGTTATTAGCTTAATCCTTACAGATGGGGATATTTTTGATATATTACGCCTTACACAAACAGTGTCAAAATCAAATTTGTCATTTTTTTTTTTTTTGGGGACACCTGTTATTTGAAATCTCTCGTTCACCTTTAAAAGAAAAGCTTGCGGTTTGCAAGTAAAATTGGGTACACCTGCATTACTAAGGCTACGTTCAATGATATAACAAAATCTCAACGTTTTTGGAGTAAGTCGGGAGGACAAGTCTATGGATCACGAAATATCCCTTTAAAGAATAAGAAATTTTGCAAACCCCCATCCCTAGGTGCAGGGTAGTGGTTGATCACATTCCTGTACCAAGCCAAAACGCTTTGACCACTTTTAACAATGACCAAATTCTGAGCACTTGGAAATGTTCTTTTACATATACTTACAGTTGCATCATGTTCTGGTGGCAGTAATAGCTTTCAAAGTGGCTTCTGTGGTAGAAACTGACTAGCTTCATAGTTTGTTGTTGTATCAATGCTAAAATTGGAAAAAATAGTTCGAAACACACGCTACATGCACATTGATCAACGTTGACTCCTGTATGTTGTCGCTTACCACGCTTACCCCATTGAGGTCAGGAGGTCATCTAGGTCGGTTTTGGGCTGCAAAAGGGTATTTTTGGGTGCTATGTTTGTAAGTTGGCAATATTTATAATTGATCGATACCGCGGTGATTGTGAGCCTTTGGTTTCGGATTGTAGACGTCGTCTTAGTTTGTTTCTTGTCGTTTTATATATGTTTTAAGCTATGTTGTCAGGGGGGTGTGATAGGCTACTAACCTAGAAACGACTGAAATACAAAGACGATTCATCGATAACACGAACACGTAACATTAAATCAGCCCAACATACTTAACCCCTTGTTAATGATCACTCGACCTTGGTCAGTTGTGTCAACAAATAGGCCATTTTTGTCAAACAGTCATGGCTTGGCCTGCGTAACCTTCCCCAGGATCCGAAGATAATTGCTGAGTTTGGCTTCAAAAGTGAGTAATAATCGCATTGATACTAACGTCCGTAAAGTGCCTTAGTTAACATTACTCCCTGTAATAGTGCTCAATGGGCATATGGTTGATTTACGTCTGCATGCTAGTTGCCTCTTGAAATGGGCATTTCATGTGCTCGCGGACTTCCGATATGGCCCGCAACGGTATGTGAAACCCCGGGGGATACAACCCTACCGTTTCGGTACCTACCAAAACTATGTGTAGGGTAAGGTTTTGCATTCTCCAAGTGTTCGTGTCACTTGGAATGGCTCTCATATACCGTACAAAACTGGGTCGGCATGTACCAGGAGCCGTACACACCTACCACATACTGACTTCATTAACAATTACCAATACATCGCAATTTCTATTCTGCAACTAATTGATTTTCGTAAATTAAATTGTAGATCAGAAAGTAAATCGCGTCACATTGGCCAAACTCTTGAACCTTGGTGCAAAAAGTTCTATAATGGAAACAACTAAGCTAATTACCACATGTCGTCGTAGTGTGCAAGAGGCAATTCAGTGAAACATAGAAAAATATGTTGTAATCGGGTTTGGATACCTTTAGATCTAGGAGAATTGAACATTATGTCTCTAATAAACTCTACTCGAAGCTGTTGAGTAGGCCATATGGCATGAACTGGGTACAAAAAAATATAACAAGTAAAATGCCCCAAAGGCACCAATATGTATTACTATCAACACACAACTTTTATCCTTACATGTAAACTGGCATATAAGTATACATTTTGAGAAAGCTTATACCACAGGATGATCAGAGTGTCAAAGAGAGGCCAATATTCATGGTGGTAAAATTCCGTGGGTGTAACATAAGAAAAATTACATTATTTTTTCATTTTATATAACCTTGGTCAATTTTTTTTCCAAAAAGGTGTAGGTCAAACAGAGGTGGATTTTGAAGACAGGGAAAAGGCCCTCCAAAAAATAATAAAGGAGAAAATACCTAAGGGTGTTCTGTTTGAACATACCAGGGTAGTAAGAGAAGATACAGTAGTTCCCAACAATGCATGACTTCAATTGGCAGTTTTTGTACAGTTGCATGTGGATCGGTTAGAGATGAACGTCTTACAAATGCAAGTTGGATCATTTACTGTCCAATTTAGCCATGTTTCATCCACTAACGACCACCATCAGTACCTGTACAAAAACTCCATTGGAAGCAATGATTGGGGAAGCTATTTGAAAATCTTCTCTTATACAGGGTGGTCAAATTCACTCATATTTTTGACAAAACAAAAGGTCATTTTGAAGATAAACTTCTTTTATTAAGTACTAATCCGTTATTCTTCAAGAGAAATACAGAGGATATGGGTTTCGCAAAGTTATGATCAAAAGATTACAGTATACAGGGTGATTATGTATATTATACAGTGTGATCCATGTATTATAAGGGTCAATAGGCAATATTTAAAGTCGCCGTATTACCATTTTGAGCAAAGATGACAAACCTATTTAGGAACTAAAAAGGTACAAGGAGCCATTTCTTATACGAAGTGAAATTTGTATTCACATACTAATAGTAAAACTGAAAACGCAAAAATACAAGCGGCGGCTATTGAGCCCTGTGTCTTCAAGGTCTTGAACCCAAGTACAAGTGTATTGTTCCCTTTCATGAATCATATCTATTCCTATAACCAATTTAAAGCATGCTTAGTGTATAATACATGTAACAACCTTTGTTGACTTGAAAATAATCCTAAACTATCTCTAAACTCATGTGACTCCATGTAGGTCCCACCCAAATGCCCAAATGTTTTTGGCTTTGAAGATACGTTGGTCATTATTATTAATACATTAAGCTTCATTAGGATAATTACCTTTTATATAATTAAGGGATCACAATGTGTGATTGATTAAAAGAAGAGAGAGAATTAAAGATAATTAAAATCAAGTTATCCAAGTTTCTACCTCGTTTTTGGGATATATTTTAGCACAGAACCAGCGACAGTCCCAACGTGATAAATTTGTAACCTAATTAACACAGTGTTGTGCAATTGAGCCCCACCAGTGTTTCACTTCTCTACTTTATTTAAATTTATAGGCGACCCATTTTCACACGTTTTGTTGTAATGGTCTATGGCTCCCCCCCCCCCCCCCCCCCCCCCCCCCCGCCCGAGCTACCCCGGTACTAGCTGAGGTTTTCGACCCTAACTCTCATAAGACTAATCCAATAGGGCTGAACATGGTTTTATCGTAAGAGAAGGCTTCTAGCAATAAATAGACACCAATTCTTGAAAGAGTCAAATCGTTAAGAATTAAATGGAATTAAACCGACTGAAAAAAAGTTGGGAGTGTAACAGATCCACCATTAGTGTACCCAGTTTCATGAATACGACCGTATCGTAAATGTGTGAAATTATCATGTATAGCATTATCTAATTTTTTTAAAAGATTAATTTAAAATGTTTACTTAAAATGAACCCTATAACACAGTATTATTTAAGCTGTTTTCAATATAAAGACCTTTTGATGATAAATTTAGATGCTGCAACCACATACTTCATCATGCACTTTTATTCCATGGGGAATTCATAGTGGAGGTTGGCAGCACAATACAAATCTTTCCGATCTTTTAGTGACTTGTTTTGTTGTCTTGTTTGATTATTGTTCGTCTTTGTGTTGGTAATTTTTTAAAAAATTTAGATGAAATCATGGGTTTGGTCGGCAGATATTTTTTGTGCTGTGTAAATTGCTTAAGAATTTGGGTTTGGTGGCAGGTTTTTGTAGGGTGGGTCAGGTTACGGAAAACAAAAACTTTTCTTGGCCTATTGAATGGAAATCACTTTCTTGGGTTGCATCATTATTCAGCATCTTCACATTCTGCAACACGGTAATCTCCAGAGAGACGACCATTTTAACAATGATCCGCTTGTGGGAAGACCTAATCAAGGGCCGCAGTGGTCGGGCAGACCAAAACATCGCACAGTAAGTAAGTACCACTTGGGTAATGTGGACTATCGATAACAAAAATAGTTCAATTTTATAAGTGATAATGAGAAAGAAAGGTGTTGAATATTTTGTACCAAAATATGGAGTGTTCCCACAAAAGAGGAGTTTACCAGGCAAGAGCTCTTTGGCAAAGTAAAGAAATGTTTAAATAACAACCAAAACGGAGAAGGGGAGGAGAGAGGAGTGTTTGAACAGGAAATCGAGAGGAAGGAGGAGGGGGCAAATTTTGGAGTTGAGTTTTAACTTTGAATCTTAAAGGTCCAGGAAAACAATTTTTATCTGATAACCTACTCCAAATCTTTGTGGGAAATTCCATTGCAATAAACAGGGCCAGAAAAAGAATACACAACCAGTGACATTCATTTGTGAAACTATTGATATCATGCAGTCAGTGTCACGAATAGAGTCACTCCAGTCACCTGGAAGTGTCTATTACTCTACGCTAAATAATGATACCACAAATGATGTCATCACCAACTCAGATTTTGAATTCTTTCTGGTCCCTCCTTGTAGACAAACCTCATCAATTCTATTTGCATTTTCTGGGACCTCTAAGATTAGAGGATATTAAAAAAACATTTCATCTGGAATTCTTAAACAGCTGTGAAAATGTAAGCAATTTCATTGGCTGATGCCCGGGTTCAATTTAATTAATTGAACCCAAGTAGTACGCGCTGCATATTGAAGTTATTTTTAGGTTGAAGCGCTCGCGTCATACCGCGTTTTGCTACTTTCGCGTGCGCCTGCCAACGTTACGTCTAGTTGCGTATGATCGTTGCGTTCAACGGGGTGTTTGATTGTTATCACTGGGCAGTCCTTTCTTGTTGTATTAGACCTATGGATAATATCTATCGCTCCTCTGCCAACCCAGCTTGTTAGCTCAGTCGGGAAGAGCGCCGTGCTAGTAATACGGAGGGTCGCCGGTTCGAATCCGGCCATGCGCATATGGGTTTGGGTTTTTTTAACACTACCGTGCGCTGGCCATCTCCAGGGAAAGATTAATAAATACTCAACATTTCATCTGTTTAAAATCATCTGACACCATCACATAACTTTGCTCTATTACCATAGGCTTCAAGAGTTTTAAATCCCAGGTATCAGAAGGCACAGGACTTGAGCTGTTCGCCAGCACTACGTGTCCCCAGCAAGTCAGGCCAGCCACGGTCAGCTCTAAAATGTCCAACACTCAAAGCAGGGTAAGTCAGTATTTAAAGTATTACATATCAGGGCTATTAGTTTCTGTTTACCGCTAAGTATTTAAAAGGAACATTTGGTGTGACACAAATGAAGGCCCTGTGTTAAAGCAAGGAAAATGTGGTAGACGGTACTCGTACTGTAAAAGAAAAAAAATCTGGCCAGGAAAGTGCACTGTAAGATTAACTAAGTTTAGACTCACAGATAGTTTTGCTGTACTAATATGCATGTAATTGTGTATTGTTCCATATGGGCTTAACAATACAACTGAATTTCCTAACCTACACATTTTTTCCACCGATTGACGCCGCCGCCATGTTTTGTCGCTATCTGTACCGTTTCCTTTTACCGGACCAGCGGGAAGGCAGATGGGGTTGGACGGCTGATACTGGGATCTTTGTAGTAGCAATTATTTCCTTGGATGGGAACCGCGTACACGGAACACTTTAGGGCTTATTATATTCGACGAAACGAAACAGGCTCAGTGCACCCATTGGATTGCACGCTTTATTCCATCAGAGTGGAAAATTTATGGAAACAGAATAAAGCGTGTAATCCAATGGGTGCACTGAGCCTGTTTCGTTTCGTCGAATATAAAAAGCCACACTTTGGTATAAAATGACCCATGTAACGTAAGAGAAATTACACGGCATAATACATGCCAACATCCAGTAAATAATTTATCAGTCATTCGTTTTTGCTTTCTATTATAATTTTTAGCAGGGTGTTAGAAATGTGTGCTGGGCTGAGATTCTAGAATCGCCATCTGACAAAGCAGTTCCAATGGCAACTAAGGTGAGCTCTCGATTTTTTATTTGCAATCAACTATTTCACCCACCGATAGAAAAATAGTTCAGAAAGATGTCACCTGCAGTATACAAACCACAACCAACCAATCTCCGAACTTCGTCCAGCCTAAACTAAGCCGTGACGTCAAAGCTTTCATGCAGTCTTAATCAAACGTGCAAATCGCAATATGTCACACCTGTAATCGCGAGCATACAAAGTTGGCGTGCGAGATACGCATGCACAATAGTTGCGCGAAAGCTATGATATCACTCCTTAGTTCAGGCCGGACGAAGTATAATAATAATAATATTTAATTCTTATAACGCACGAAATATCCACCGAAGTGCTCAGGGCACCGCTGTGGAGCGCCTTAGGCTGCTACAACACAACGAGTATATCCAGAAACGACAAGGAAGGCATTATGGGAAGTCCGATTTTAGATGCAGGAGGAAACCGAAGTACTCTGAGAAAACCTGCGAGGAAGGGTATGGATCGGTAACCAAATTGACGTACGACACAGGCTCCACTGGGGATTGAACCCGGGCCGCATTGGTGAAAGGCGAGTGGATAAGCCACTACACCAGCCCGCCCTCCCAAGTATAAATGCTAAGTCTACCATGTGGTGGATTATTTAGCAATCTGTTGTGCATGTGTATGTGTGTGTGTGTCACTAAATTGTTTTTAATTGACCTAAATTGAAAATTTGAAGTTCAATTGGAACCGAACTTGTGTCATAGGTGCAATATGGGATCCCTCATTTGTTGATGCAGTCAACGGTCATGTGCAAAGGTCAATGGTCATGTGGGGTCAAGTTGTAATATAGGCTGGGCGGCCCACAGCTTATATTCTTTGAATATAGCGAGCACAAAAACCAAAAACTGTGAAATTCTTAAGTTTACATTGATATGAAAAGACACATTAGCTTGTTTTTAACTACAAAAATGTTTTAAATGTGAAAACAAGGCGATTTTGATTGCTTATATTTCAATATAAAACAGGCTGAATTTCCTGTTTGCTCCAATAGAAATTGGAGTAGACAGGATTTTTTTTACCAAAGAAATAATTCTGAACTTATTCCTTTCATTGGGGATATTTTTGATGAAAGCTTTACATCAGTGCAAAAATCAGGGCGTTCAATATTATTAGGGATACCTGATATGTGAAATCTCTCGTTGCACCTTTAAGTGTTGGCTACAGCTAGCTGCAATCAGGGGAATTCCCACTCCCCACACCACTGTTACAATATGCCTTTCATTTGGGTGACAGGCTCTCTTTACCCATGCTGTGCATAGCCATTCCATGTTATAGTCACTGTAATGATTTTTTTTAATCAAACGTTCGCAGTACCGGTGTGTGTGGGACTTGTACACGGACGTATCGCGTGTGCATTTTAATCGTTGTGTGTATGCGCTGTCTTCAGTAGTGCGACTGTCATACACACATGCAGCAGATGTTTGAATCAGTTCAAACAATTATGCAATATTATGCCATATTTTTCTTTTTGTGTAGGATAAGTTGGCAACTGCCCTGTTTGCAGATGAAGAAGCTCAGAAACAACAGGAAGAACTCCACAGAATGGAAGCAGATACAACATCAAACAGGCATAAAGTAGAGGTGTGTGTGACTTGTTAAAACTTTGAGTAAAACAAAGGAGGGCTAGGTGGCCAAGCGGTCTAAGGCAGTGAACCGTCGGCAGGGTATAAGATCGACCAAGGGGCCCTGGTTCGAGCCCCGTGAGAGTCGGGTTTCTTGGTCATACTCAAATAGTTCCTATAAGGTCGGAAATTGCATAATCACACAGCAATAATGTAGTGTGAATATGGAATTTCTCCTCGCTCCCACCCATTGCGTGGAATGTGCATGTATATGCAATGGGTGCTCGGCGCCTCATGGTTCGGAGAGTCATGTAAAGCTGTTGGTCCTGTGTGTCAGTGGAGTCAGTCCTGAGCAAGTAAAAAGTTGCAGACCTCATCGAAAAGCAGACATCGTCTTTTGAAATTTTCAGAGGAGTATTAAAAAGCTCATCTTGGCTCCTTGAGAAGAGCTGCAGAAGAGCTTTTCAAGCTCTTCACTTCTAAAGACCAGCTTTTTACAAAGCATAGCAAGCAGGGCCGGCTGAATATAACAACTGAGTTGGGGCCAGAAGCAGTTCAAGCTCATACATATATTCTTTTCAATTCAGGTGTAGCATCACCATTGTTAATTACTGCAAACAAGTTAGTAACAAGTTATATACTTAGACTGTCACTCAAGATTTCATAAAATTATCACAATGTTGTTATCATTCAAGTGTATCAATTTTCAAGTGAATAAATCGCCCAGTACAGGCCTTGAACCTTGACAGAGCATGAGAGTGGAAATGTTTTTTGTGGGCCGCCAGCTATAGCTGGCAGGACCACTTAGCAATCCGTTGTGCGTGTGTATGTGTGTGTGTGTGTTTGTATGGATGTGTGTGTCAAAAATTGTTAAGTTTTTTCATGGGGCGGCCCACAGCTTATATTCTTTGAATATAGCGAGCGCGAAAGCCGAGAACCGCGAAATTCTAGTTAAATTTTGAAAGGGTTCTCTCTCCTGTAGTCTAGACTAGGGAGAATGCACGAACGTTCACACGTATCAGTAACAAATGTAGAACCTAAGTCAGCAACAGAGTCGGTCATATTTAGTCAGTTATCTTAAAGCTAATTGGGAATAAGCTCACGTTCCATTAAATGGCGATTCACAATGCTTGTTAATGTTACAAACGTTTGTTGATCCATCAACGTGTGTAGTATGTTTGTATTTATGATCAGCCCTGGCGACACCTTTCCCCGGAACCTTTCATTTCTTTGAGCGTGTTTCGTGCATAGTTTACAAAACAATTTGACCACAAAGGTTGGGCCGTGTATCGTTTCTTTATTGATGTCAAAAATATCACCTAAATTCTGCTTCCGAAATGTTTGTAAGACCCCTCACATTCTTACGCCTGAAGCGCCATCGTAGCTGTCAAATCTCAGCTCAATCAAAACAAAACCACATATGAAGGCTTTAAATTTACGTTTACTTCATGCATTATTAACACATAGTCCCTGTTCATTTTTCGTACACCGTCCAAGTGGTATTTCCATTGGAGTTCGATACGTTTGTGGAGGTAATATCCGCCCATTTTTGCTCTCGGCACCAAATTACTGGCAGTTACACTATCTGAAAATTGTGTGTAACTGGTAAAGCACAGCGCTCCATGAGCATTTATCATTAAATATTGCCACAGGAAGTATTTTGCTGGGTTGCCGGCTCAAATACGAAGGCAGAAAACTTGCAGCCAGCTTTTAACAAGATGCGCGTTAAATCGCTATGGCTCAGAGCATTTTAGATGCGCGACTGCCCTTAAAAGACAATGTCTGTCGAAAAGAGTAGGGGATCATCCTGGGTCTGTTACCTTCACTCCTCACTCTAGGTACCAGAGTCCTCTAGTGTGATGCGGGAACCTGCTTTACTGGAGGTTAAATTGATCCAGATCCAGAACAATATGTAATTCGTTGATATCACAAATGCAAACAATTACACAGAGCATCACTCAATCAATAATTTTCTGTGTTATGTTGGTGATTACACCTAGCTGGACAACAGAAAATTGTTTGATTGCCAAAGATACGAACACCTCCCAAGACTGACTCACCAAAATATCAAACAGCAATACAGAGTGCAGATCACAAACCAATTTAGGTCCTTTGATATGGGTTGTTCATAGGTGTTCCTATGACCCAAATACGACCTTGTCCTCATCTGTTGTTCTTCAAAAAAATCAGAAATAACCTTTACAGTGGAGTTGATTCTTCAGCTCCAACGGGTTTGGAATAAGAAAATATTCCTTGACAGCATATAAAATGTTTTAAATTTTTCATCAAGATTTCACTTTTACGTCCTCTGAAATGTCACAGCAATATAAAGTATACCAACACATTTTTGTGGGAAAGATCATAGTTTTTCATGTGCCAGGTTTGCAAACTTAGATGGGCAATGTCATCATTTTTAACATTGAAGAATTCAGTCGTCACTTAAGATAATGGCATTATTGGGCTCTATTTGGTCCAAAAATAATACTTTATTCCCAAAGTTGTCAAAGTACTGAACACTGGGAAGGATGTGTAGAATTTGGAAGTCCTGAACATTTATATGTACTGAATGCACATGGTTTCAGTAATCCGTTTGGTTACATACACAAAATTACTTAAGTGTTGATGAGTAAATAATTTATCCCTCTATTTTGTTTTTATTTTCTGAAAGGAAATGGAAGCAGTTGAACTCCAGCTACAAATGGAGATTGAGAGACTTCAACGAGAAGCTGCAGCAAGTAGCGTTCAAACCAATGTGCCTTCAAGTGATATGTCCCAACACCAGCAGTCTTTGCCCGTGCCTTTACCAAGTCATGTGCCATCACATCAACAACACTTTGGACAACACTTACCCACAGAAGTTATGGAGACCAATCCAGGGTTGATGTTGATGTCATCTGTACAGACAGTGCAGAAGAGTGCAGCACACTTAAAACAAAATAGTCTCCATACATCTCATCTTAGTGAAGCGCTGAATCCTCACGGCAGGAGTGTTAATTCTGTGCATGCCGTTTCGCAAAGTATTCCAGGAACATCGCAGAACTTGAGAATGGACAATATTCAAACGCATTTTGATCAACAGGGACTAATCACTGGAAATAATTTATCCACTTCCAATAAGCTCAATTCACTTCCATTTGGACATGATACTGTGCAACAGCATCCAGTTCTCGTTCATCAGAACTTGCACGCTGAAATGCCACAAGTAGCTTCTAATCTGCAAATCCGTGAACAAACTCCCTCACTACCAAGTCGTCAATTCCAACAAAGCGGTGGTATTCAAAGACACGGTGTCGTCACTTCAGGTCCACAGGAGAGATCATTGTATAATTCCAACGGTAGCATTGGCTACAATTCATTTCAAAGACAGCAAGTCCCAGTGCCTCATTCCTCTGAATATGGTTTAAGGCAGTTTGCAGGAAATCAAAGGCCAGATGCATCTGTGGTTGAAAGACCACAAACTCAGAGTGTCAGTAATGCAGGCATCGGCACATCAACTCACTCGTCAAGTTTATCAGAGGTTGGTGAAACGGTTTTCTCCCGTCGCGCTACAGAAATTAAACCCGCTAATCACAAATCATTTGTCCAAAGAGCTCAAGACAGGGTCATTCTTGAACCAAGCATAATGCCAGCAGAAAGGAGCAAAGTCCAAATGCCAATGCAAAGTGTCCCTCAACCCTCAATAGGATTGCCTTTGACATCCAGTGTTCCAAAAACCTTCCAGACCAGTGAACATTCATTAGCTAGCCTGACAACAGTATATGGCATGCCTGCAAATCAGGCCACAAAGAACACAAGTGTTACTGTTAGTACTCTATCATCCAAGCCATTGTCCTCAGCATTTATTGGCGAAAGCCCACTCCAGCCGGTCTATATGACAAAACCTGTTGTTCATCCAACACCGTCCTTGATTCAGACCCCTCATCCAGTCAAACCTGAAAACCACTTCAAGCATCAGGTCATGAAACGATACACGCCAGCTGTACAATCTTCGCAACGCGCTGTGATCAACATGCCAGTACCAATCCAAACGCCAATGGCAATGAGAAATGCAACGCTACAGGGTCAAATGTCAGGGGTCCAGGGTCGTCTTGTCTCGCCAGTTGCACAGTTAGCAACTCCTCTGGCATTGGTAACTGTTGAGACAAGGTCATCAAGATATCCATTGCTCGCAAGTAGTGCAGCATCAGAGCCCAAACTGAGACTTGACTTTGAGAATGTGGAAGACACACCCAGTGTCGAACTTTCACAAAGCATTCCCGAAGTTAATAGACCAACAGTAGCACCAGAGCTTTCCACATCCATTTCAAAGCTTGCAACCCAGAGTGAAGTAGTGAGAAGTGGTAGTCAAGGCGTCGATCCATTGGCACCTGCGATGAGGCTCAAAGGTCAATGGAACAAGAATCTGGCTGGTAAGTATAATGTACTGTAACATATGCATATATTACTAAAAAATCCTAAAAGAGGTTCTGTTCAAAGACCATATGCATTCGGCATTGGGAAATGAGTCCAAAGAAAAAGCAAGTGTCTGCAGTTAATTATCAGGTCTTCATGAACCCACATGACTCAACTTTTCACTTGTTGATCAAAACTTGCAAGCATCAAGATATGTCAAGAGATCACAAAGGCCATTTCGTATTTGAGAAAAATGAATTAGTCAAACTGTTTTTCAGATTTCAAATCAGCTTGTCCATGGTACCAAATTGGAATATTCAATCTAAAATAGCAAAAAGAATATACCATTATGTGACCAAAAGAGAAAACACCCTGTTCAACAGCTCTTGAAGTTGGGTTGCTTATATGCACTATAATTACCCGTTATTTGCGAGTTGATCATATATACTAGACCATATTTGTGATAGGCTTGCTTAAATTGGGTAAGATTAAGAAGTAACAACAACATTCTCCTCACTTTGGTTATTTGAATTTCTAAACCCAAAAATGAGATTGCAAAGAGTGTTCTGGAATTTTCATTGATATTCACTTGTACAGCAAAATTATTTTTGCTATTCCCTTTTTTTATCAGGCCCGTAGAATAGGATTTCTTTAGGTCCACTTATTCATGTTATCTTTGTTATAGTCTAAAAAATCTACCCTTGTGCTTGCAGGTCAACTTTTTCACGAGACACTACTGGATGAAGAGTGCGCCCTCTATACCTGTAGACTGCAGGGAAAGTTTGCTCCTAAACCAATTGTGGACAGGAATCACAACCCTGTAGCCAAAGTGCTAATGGAAGGTGATGACATGGTAAGACCTATCTCCAATTCCAGAAATACAGTGTCATGGAATTTGGGGAAATTATATAAGAGGGGGTATAATAATGCAGTGGTACTGAATCCTGATTCTATAATTAGATCAGTGCCTTTTTGGCCAACAAATTGGTTAGAAATTTAACCTGTGTACCTTTCACCGACACTTAAACTAGGAAATAAAATTGTTAAATTGTTGTCAAGAAATGGACAATCTTAAAATTTAACTACATCATATATATTCTGTATTAACTCAAGCTTTTTGATATGGGAATTGAAAGGTCATTTTGAAAATGTTTCTCAACTTTTTTCTGGAATCATTCTTGAATATTGATGATAAATAAATTGTTTTGCACACTCCCAATTAAGTAGAAAATATAATAAAAACAGCCCAATGCACTGAGTGTTGCCAAACCTCTGATTTGGTAGCCCAATTGGGCGACTTTGGCCAGTGGTCTTGCAAAACACAAATTAAGCTACTTGGCACTTTGCTAATCTCATCATTTTTGGCGGGTTTGTAAAAAGATAATGATTTTGTGTGGGCTGGAGAGTGGGCTTAGATCTACTAGAAAATTGAATGGTTTGAAAATGAAATATAAACTTACCCTATACTCAAATTTGTGGCACTTTTTACCAATTTAGGTGACTTTTCATTTGTGTTACCCAATTTGGGCAGATACAGGGTGAGTCAAAAAAAACTTGACCCTGATTGTGTCCGCCATTTTGAATTTTTAAATAATATATATCTAACATATGTGGTATTAGCGGAAAGCTTATTTCGTTATCTTTAATTTGCTGCAAAGATCATTCCAATCGGTTAAGTATAGGCCGAGCTACAGTCTTTCGAATCAAGAATCTGCAGTGAATAAATAGCCTGATTTTCTTCTTGACACGGATTTCCTTCGCTAAAAAAAAAAAAAAAAAAAAGAGACACTACTGGATGAAGAGTGCGCCCTCTATACCTGTAGACTGCAGGGAAAGTTTGCTCCTAAACCAATTGTGGACAGGAATCACAACCCTGTAGCCAAAGTGCTAATGGAAGGTGATGACATGGTAAGACCTATCTCCAATTCCAGAAATACAGTGTCATGGAATTTGGGGAAATTATATAAGAGGGGGTATAATAATGCAGTGGTACTGAATCCTGATTCTATAATTAGATCAGTGCCTTTTTGGCCAACAAATTGGTTAGAAATTTAACCTGTGTACCTTTCACCGACACTTAAACTAGGAAATAAAATTGTTAAATTGTTGTCAAGAAATGGACAATCTTAAAATTTAACTACATCATATATATTCTGTATTAACTCAAGCTTTTTGATATGGGAATTGAAAGGTCATTTTGAAAATGTTTCTCAACTTTTTTCTGGAATCATTCTTGAATATTGATGATAAATAAATTGCACACTCCCAATTAAGTAGAAAATATAATAAAAACAGCCCAATGCACTGAGTGTTGCCAAACCTCTGATTTGGTAGCCCAATTGGGCGACTTTGGCCAGTGGTCTTGCAAAACACAAATTAAGCTACTTGGCACTTTGCTAATCTCATCATTTTTGGCGGGTTTGTAAAAAGATAATGATTTTGTGTGGGCTGGAGAGTGGGCTTAGATCTACTAGAAAATTGAATGGTTTGAAAATGAAATATAAACTTACCCTATACTCAGAGGGTGTTTTGAGTCAATCCCACAATGCACCAGTTTTGGGAAATTTCACCTCAATAGGGTCATGTGATCACATAAAAAATACTATTCTTAACACATAAAAACCCTGACTTTAATGCTCATTTTAGCCCACAAAGCATTAGTACTTAGGGATTTTTTTGCTTGATTATGAAATGTCTTAATCTTCTTAAACTTTTGGAACACTTTTTATCCCTAAGTACTGACATGTGTTTAGTACAGTGCGGTATAGGCACATTGCTATGCATCATGGGATTGATTCAAAACACCCTCTGCCCTATACTCAAATGTGTGGCACTTTTGATTTTGGACAACTTTTTACCAATTTAGGTGACTTTTCATTTGTGTTACCCAATTTGGGCTGATATATACTGGCAACACTGACAACTGGCCTCCACTGTACATTGACCAGTCAATTGTGTCCCAGTAGACTTAACCTGGGAAAGTAAATTGAGGTAACACTTAGGAAAATGTGTGTCCTAAAAAAAAAAAAAAAAAAAAATTCCAATCGGTTAAGTATAGGCCGAGCTACAGTCTTTCGAATCAAGAATCTGCAGTGAATAAATAGCCTGATTTTCTTCTTGACACGGATTTCCTTCGCTGAACGCCGTTCATTTCAATGTGAATCCGTGGACAGAGCAGAAAACCGACTACTTGATTCAAACGACTGTAGCTCGGTCTATACCTAACCGATGTGAGTGATCTTTGCAGCAAATTAAAGATAATGAACCCAGCTTTCAGATGATACCAAATATGTTAGATATATATAACTTAAAAATTCAAAATGGCGGACACAATCAGGGTCAAGTTTTTTTTGACTCACCCTGTATATACTGGCAACACTGACAACTGGCCTCCACTGTACATTGACCAGTCAATTGTGTCCCAGTAGACTTAACCTGGGAAAGTAAATTGAGGTAACACTTAGGAAAATGTGTGTCCTAGTGTTTTGTTGGAAATTAACTGGCGGATAGACCCTTGAAGTAAGGTCAGGCGCTCAGGTTTTTTTTAATATAGTGCAAATGACACTATCAAATTGCCAAAATCTGTTTCAAAAATGATCTTTCACATGTCTTGTTCACTTTTTTTATCCATTTTGTGCCAAAAAAAAATTGATTTTACATGCACTTCGTAAACTAAAATTGGTTAGGCCCTTATCACCTTTCATCACCTTTCAGAAATTACATTGCAGCAAATACAAAAACACTCCACAAATTATTACAAAATTAACATATTTTACTCAAAAATATTGCCAACACTTGGAATGATTTGAACTTTTTCTTTCTCCAACAGCATTTTGTACCCATAGAAAGCGAGTTTGCCCCAAGAACAGTGACACCAGCGGGATCGGCCTTCAACACTTACGCAACATGGACATGATGAGGTGCATGGACATGATGAGGTGCAACGTATCTTGACAAAGGAAGATGAGAAGATATCAGTAGCTTCCACAATGCATTGCTTCCAATGGAGATTTTTGTACAGGTAGTAAAGTGAATCGTTAGAAATGAAACATTCTCAAAATGCATGTTTGTGATAAGTACTGTTACTTTAGCCATGTTTAATCTGTATCGATTCACATCAGTACGTACCTGTACAAAACCTCCATTGGAAGCAATGCATTGTGGGAAGCTACTGATATCTGCTCTTCATCTTGACATTCCTATGGTTTATGATACAAGAGTGGCTTTGAAAATGCCTGTGTTATAAGTGATATGTTCTGTTTTGTATAATTTCTTGAGAGACCCACTAATGTTGGCTGCAAGTCACCGGGGGATACTCTATATGAAATTGGGTAAATGTGTGCTTCCAGCAGGTACAGGGTGAGGAAAAAAAAGTACAACCAAATTGAGCGGTTTTTCATGGAACCCCTCTGTGCTATTCATTTTCTTCCTGTAGTTCATTCCGTATTGTGTGGCTCTCATATAAAAATTACGGCTTTAAAATTGATTAATGCATTCAAAAGTTACAGTTGCGGAAGTGAAAGTACCTGATGTGAAAGACCGAACAAGTTGCACGCTAGAGAACCCAAAGGGTACTTGGATTTACGTTCAGCTTTGCAGCATATCCTTCATTAATTACACATTTGGAATAAATGTCAAGGAACACCAGTGATGTAACCAGTCTGTGGGTGGTGGATGTGAGGGGGAGGGGTAAGGGCAGGATCCCCCACTCAAAATCGTTTCCCCCTCCTGTCCCCTATGGAAATCAGGAAAAGTAATAAATTGATAGTATTGACAGGTTACCGTATTCACCTTTGCAAAGTGTATTTCAGTGATACTCAATAGTTAATTGTAAAGGAATTGGTAAAGTAAAATTAAGGTTTCTTCATAAAAAAATCCCTCATTTGGTTGTACTTTTTTTTACTCCCCCTGTAAAAAAAATTAATTTTTGTAGTAAATTGGTACACGCTATACAACCCATTTGGTGAGATGTTTCCATGTGAGGAGAAGATGCATGAAAAATCAGATGATCAGGTTACCCACTTTAAAGGTGCGTGTTCCGATCGTCTTTGGGACCCCCCTCCCTTTCCCGGAAGTAGTATCGATTTTGATATCAGATGAAAGGCTGTATTTTTCTCATTGTCGTCCTGAAATCTGAGCCCTCAAATCCATTTCATTCCCAAGAGATAAACAAAAACCGCCGTTTTAGTGGTTAAACATCAATAGTAGCACAGTATTGAATAGGGCTTTGCAACATGCATTATTGCATCTACCATCAAAACCGCAAGGTTGTTTCCCACGGTACTTGATGGGGAGTATGTGCAAGTGCCAGGCTCTCATATCAAGTAGAGAACACAATACACATAAATCGGAACAAGCACCTTTAAACAAAGATGTTCCAAGCAGGCTGTATGTGCTGTGGGTACAATCAATGAAAAACTAAGAATCATTTATTGGATTACGCTTGGATCATCTTCAATGTATGTTTTGTTGGGAGCTGAAAGTGTAGCTTTTCCTGTAGATTATGATTGAATGGCATTGCTGCCAAAACAAAGGTGCAATTTATTTTTGTAAATATCTAATAATAATAGATCTTTGTATAACTCTCATGATATTAATTTTTTTGTGTGCTTAGTAGTAGTGAATTTAATGTTAAGAGTACATGGCTTTAGATGTATGTGTTAGAGCTTTACAAATACCTATGATTTATGTTAGTTATGATGGATTCTATGTTGCAATGTGCATTTTGTCAATCATACAGAACACACGCCATAATCAGTGTGAGGTAAATCTAGGGCAATATAGTTTCATTTATCACTGCCAGGCTTTTTGTTACCTTGAAACTAGTCTATTTTTTACCCTACGGTCCCCGACTTTTTGCGCCCAGTGGGACAGAAAATGGGACCTGGGCACTGGTTCTTTTTTCTACTATGACGCCAGGTCGTCTTGGTACACTTGAGTAAAAACAAATTTTCAGTATTACGATTACTGAAGTCACCAAAATTATCTACCGTCAGTAAAAAAAATAGTTAATAAATTCCAGTAAATAATTTGACTTTAAGAGAATCGTGGAAATCCACATTTGTTGGGGTCTTGTATGCCTTCGACATAATCACATGGTGCTTGAGGGATCTACAAAAAATAAATAAAATATGGCGGCGCCTGTAACGTGCGTCATTTCGTTAATTTTCGGATGATACCATGATTGAATACAAAGAAAAATTGATTACAAAGGATTATGGCACTAGAGTTGCAAGTTTCAGGTAAGCGCCAAATTCAGCAGTCGCCTTTCAATGTTAGGGCCTATACATATAGCCCGAACGGAAACAATACTGTTGGTGTTTACTGACTGCGCAGTTGGATTTCACATGAAGTATTGAACAAACATTTTGAATGAAATATAGTGCTGGGATGTATTACTATAATCATGGGGGCTGAAAGGTGTGACCGAGGTATTTTTGGTCGTAAAAAAGCTAGGAGAGTGTTTTTTTTCTGCATTTGATAAAGTTAGACTTTTTTTTGGTTGTAATTATTGTAAATGGCATTTAATAATATTATATGACTCCTGGTTCTGAAAAAGCGGCTTTCTTGGCCTCCAGCGCTTGTTTAGATGCCGATAAACAGGGAAATAATGCTCAGTGGTAAAGACCTGACAACTACACTCAAGCCAATCTTGGTGTGTCTTGGCTATGACTGATAAATATGCAACATTACTTAAATTATAGTGTAGAGATACATATTCTGTATGTGTTGCATCATTCTTTTGTATTAAATCTTATAGGATTTTCATAAAACTTTCTGGAAGAAACATGTAGGATCTAATGAACAACCTTAGGAGTTGACTAACTTGGCAAAGTGGTTGAACACCCCTGGGTCCTGCCATTGGAACACCAAACATTTTTTATTTCAAAACAGAAATTTGAACATTTAGTGCATTTATCTTCCTCGGTCGGTGACATCAGTATGTTATGCAGTAGATATAGCACTAAAACGCAGGCGTTTCTTCAAACCTTTGGCCTATCCCCTGCGCACGCGTATAAAGGTGATAATGGACACGCAAAACAGATTTTCTCAATGCGTTGATGTCACTGACTTTGAGTAAATGCACTATACCGTATGAGTCAAAAAAAAGTATACACTTCCCTGATAAGCTGTGATATTCCATTGCTATATTTTCCTTTCCTGAATGGTTGTAACATATGCTTAAAATCATCTTCATGCATCTTTTGATCCCAACTTAATATGGTTGTAGGTGCATGGATGACGCGCAACACCGAGTCATTTAAAAAATTGAAAAATTGGGACTTGGCCAAACTTTTTTTTTCCATGGGCTCTTTGACGCTCCATGACCCATTTATGCCTTGTACTCAACAACATCCCTGGTTCGAATCATGTATGTTCACTTTTTTACTACCTAATGGCTTAATTGGCGCAACCACAATTGGACAAGGTTTCAGTAATGTCCCCTGTGCAGTCATCCATGCACCATAATCCCTAAATTTGGTTAATCAAAAACTATGAGGAGGTATTCTATTCAAAATGTTACAACCATTAACGAAAATATTAGTCACATGAATATCACAACTTATCAGGAAGTGTATACTTTTTTTGACTCACACGGTAGAGTAACAACAGCTTTCAGACTTCTTTGAGTCTTGAATGTAACACCTGCTTGCTGATGGTCAGCCAACACTTTTTAAACCGGACACCTCAACACTATTTATAAGGAGTCTAGTTTCCCACCGGGAACCGCTACTCCCTTGCGCGATACACACGTCAAAGAATCTGAACCACACCAACAAATCCGAGGCAACGACGGGTTAATTACGACGTCACACACACCATGCTGATACATGGGTGTGATTCTATTCCCACCAATTTACTGCTCGGGGTCGTGCATGTGCCACCCGGAACTAATGCGCTGTGACGAGGTTCCGATAGCCCACGTGAAATGAATGGAAACCCACGGAATTCGGAACTAGCAACTGGTATAATTGAAGAATTCATGGCTGGGAAATATTTTGTGGAAGTTGTAATTTTACTTTGTGCATATTCCCACTGTCAAGAACTAAAGACGATGTCTACTACCACTGACATGTTTCCGCTAATAGGACATTTGGGGAAAATGTCTTAAAAAAAATTGCAACACCAATTGTACTACGTGTCTAGGACATTTTAAGAATGAAATTCATTTGTAGATTTTTGGCCCCAGGGGCCGAATCTGTTTTGACCTTCGTGCTTGGTATAAAGCTATACAATGACCCAACTAATTAAGGTTAATTATATTAAGCAGTGGCGCTCTTTTTCAGTATGATCTAACTACAATGTTGTGAAGAAGTTCGTTGGTGAGTCAGTTCTGGATGAATTTCACTGCCCACCACAGAATGATTTAAAATGTTTGGGCTTGAGTCTCTGCAATGCTAAGTCGTGACATCATTGTCTAAGCTCCAGGGGTTGCTGTGGTGCCACTCTATGCTGGCATTTGTAAATGTTCCTTTGTGGTTGCAGCTCCTGCAATATTTACAACCGCATCAGAGCTCGCACCTAACAGACGTGAAAATTCGGTTATGGGAATTCAGCAAACTGCTGGTCAAAGTCATTCCTGATTTTACTAGATCTTACCAGAAATTTCCTGATTTAATTGAAATTCCATTGACCTTTACCATTCAACTCTATCATCTCTGTATTTGCAATGGGTGAAGTTTTTTTATTATATTTATGAGCATGGTTGAAGAGGACTTCTACAAAAGCCATAGCGGAGCGGCCGAGCCTTTGAAAGTGCTCTAGTTTTCGCGTTGACACCCCTCCCCACCTACAACCAAACACAACCACCTTTATTTGAAGGATAAATAATAAGATTTACGAAAATGATGGTTGTGGTTGCAATAGTTGGTGGCAGGGATGATTTCTAGGTTCAAATGCCGAAAAATGAATTTGGGATGCAAAGTTAAGCGAAATTATTATTTTTATATTTTTTTAAGGTAAAATATTACAATCTATTTTTATGGTATCCTTTGTGTTATTAGAGATTATACAATTGCATAAAGGGTTCAGTAATACTCATTGGTGGTTGACATGTGATAAAATGGATGCTTTTTTTAGGAAAAAAGGTGATTTTGGGCTAAATTCAGGCCCTTTATATATTGTAGAAAACAGAAAAGTCTTTAATATAAATGTCAGAGATTGAAGGTATTGCTGATGATTAAAATAGTTTTGCTAAGAACTTAATAAATCTTGATATTCTTAGTTTTAATTAGCCAAAATGTGATTTTTCGTCCGCAAAAAACCCCCTGCCAAAAACCAAAGTTTTTGACCACAACCATCATTTTCTTTAATTTATTACTATCTTTCGAATAGCAGTGGTTGCGTTTTGTTGTACCCGAGGGGAGGGGTTGGTCGACAATTTTGCAGTCCAACCGCTACACTACAGTATTTTGGTTTGGACACTTGTGTGTACCAGTATTTCCGTAGTTTGTTACTTTGTACAATGTAATGTGTATATTTTCCAGTGAACATTATATTATTTGTTTACACCCTTGCTCTACATAAGCATAATCCTTGTAAAAATTATTGTTAAGACTATTAAATTATGTTCATTACATGTTAAATGATGCGTTTTAAAATAAATCTCATTATATTAGAGGCAAAATAGAAGGGGAAAAAAGCATTTGCTGCTCCTTACTAGTGCTGCTGAAGTATAATTAAGCCTCTAAACCGTTTTTTTTCTCAGATAAGTCAACAAAAAAGTTGAGCAAATGGTGTGTTCAATGACTTGGGGGAAACCTTGTCGGAATAATGTGAGGGGAGGAAAAGGAAAATTGAAATTTTTTTCTTTGGAGCCGAAGACATCTATATTTAAAGCTGGCAAATGCTGTGCTAAGTAATAATTAATTATGCTATCTGATTGAGCTGATTATTTTGTAACCAACTTAAGAACAATGTATTAATGTATTGAAAAGGTTTCAAATCGAAAAACGACCATTCATCAAACCACAACTGCCTGTGTTTGCTCAATAATCAGATTTTATGAACGTCTCCCCGACTTGCCTACAAAATTTTGTGAATAATAATTTTCTCAAGAAATAATGAAAAGAATAAAAAACAGTGAATGAAATAAAAAAAAAAATGCACCTTTAAATAATTTACTTATGGTAACCTTCCAAAAAACAACTTTTATTAAGAAAGAATCAATGTGCTTTCTTTCAAATCAAGTCCTTTGTTTCTATTCGGCAAACTGTTATCTGTGATAAATGTTTTACGATGTTTGTAGTACACCATACAAAATTGATTGTTTAAATTTGCAATTACCAATCTTAGTTATATTGGGTATCACCTTGCTTGTTGTGAATTACGGTATATACTTTATATGGACCTTAAAACACTAATCTTGTATGCAGTCAGTCCCTAAGCATGCAGAAATCGGTTCTGTGTTTGCAATTATACATGACTGTCACTGGTCAGTGGTGCTTCCAAGCATAGCAGATTGAATATTCATACCATTTTGAACAAATTTGTTTTCAACATCAAAAAGTACGAAATACTGGTTTCGTCTAAACCCACAAATCATCTTCAGTTAATTTGAAACTTTTATACATGTAGATTATTTGTTTACCTTCTTTACACAGCCTACAGACCCCTATTGCAGAAAGTTTTAATAACCGTTTTAACAACATGTTGGCTAAAATATTATCTTTAATTGTTTATATATTTACTGTGCCAAACCTGCTTTACCACACATTATATATTACTATGGAACGGTACATAAATAAGCACTCCTTCATCTATCAAAACAATTAATAATTTGCTGATATGTTTATTAAAACAAGGGTGGGGTAGCAACTGCTCGTGAAAATGTAAAATGCATGTAAATTAACTAGGCTGTGCTTGTGTTACTGCTTTTCATAGGACCAGTTAACAGCAATGTTTGTAAACACGGTAGGGCCTGGTATCTTGAATAGGTTCGGGGCCTGACTGCTTACACACTGGGCAATTGTATCTGTTAGATAATAATTACTTCAATACCATGTTGAGTCTCGATTGTAAAGTTGTTCGGTCATGCTGTGTAAAGATTGGGACTAAACTCTCCAATGAACGGGATCATGAAAATAGAATCAGGCGATTGACTTCATTATCGAGCTACCTAGCGACTGACTGAGAACTCAAGATGTACATAATATTAAGTTTGTAATGAGACAGCCATCAAATATGGAAATTGATGCAAGAAAATAGTTTAATCTAAAAGGAATTTTTGTACAAAGGCATTTAAAAATGTAAAAGGGCCTTCTGCGATGACAAAGTGCTATTCCAATTGACCCATTTAGCATTTGCAATAGGTGTTGAAAAAAACACCATTGGTGTATCTTGGCATTGAGGTGGGAAGCAAAACCTTGATGCAGTCTGGCCAGCATTTTAAAACTCTTGCAAAGGTGTTAAAGGGACCAAATGCAGGAGCAGTGCATGTGAAATTAAAGAAACTATCAGTGATTTGAAAATATGAAATTGCAGCATAGCTTCAAAGTGAAGGTAAGTCTGTAGAATTCTCTAAGTTACCTTTTCCAGCTGTAGAATGACAGAAAAAGGAAGACAGAAAACGGCAGTGTTCAAGATACGATTCTCCATTCAATTACGTGTTGTAGTAAGTTGTCCGTACGGCACAGTAATGACTAAAATACCGATTCTGTCCTTATTAGGTTTGCTTCTGGTCTTCTCATTTGCAGGGTATGTTAGATACCTGTACTTGTTACATACATACAAAAATCTGATTTTTGATGATTTTTTCAATTTGATATTTAGCAAATCACTGATAGTGTCTTAACCAATTTGCATTGTAATTTTGTTTCCTCAAAATGTTGTCAAAAATCCACTGTCAAAACCTGGGAAATGTTGCAGTTTTTTAATATTACCCACTTAATATTGGTCGACCTAAATAAGGCACCTTTTCGCTCAAACAATCCCGACCCCAAGCACCTGTTAGCCCTAAGATTGGTCACAGGCAAGTTAGAAACATAGTACTTTCTTTCTTCAGACCGCGGTAAACTTGCACTATACCACAACGCGTATTAGGCACAACCGGTTTTGCATGAAGTTTCAATTTGAAATTGTTGTGGATGTGCAAGATTCAATCAAAGGAGTACTGCTATTAAAAATAATGGTCTCTTTGCGATTTTTTTTTACTAAAGAAAAAAAAAACCTTAATGTAGGATCATTGGATAAATGGTCTTACAGAATATTTACCATAAAATCAACTCCCCTGAACATCAATTTAGTCCAAACTTGACTATGGTAAGGATTGAACTTTCCTCCACATATTTTTTGCAGTCGAGACAGTGCGATTTGTGTAAGTGTTTTTTATTTTAATATTTTTTTCAAATTCCCTAATATTTTTTTTCATTAATAATTTTTTCTTTAAATATAATGATTTTTTAGCTCTTTTAGGGTTAAGCTGAAACTCCAGGGAAGTGTGTATAAACAAAATAACCTAAATTCTCACGGTGGCTTTTTTAAATCAGTGTTTTAATTTTTTAAGAAAAATATTTTAGGGAAAAATAATTTAGGGAAAACACCTGTAAATTGTTTTCAAATAGAAACACTCATCTAAACACTCAATCTGCAAAATCTAAACGTGAGAATTTTTCAAATTTGATTTTCCTTTCAATGACACCTTATTCTCACCAAGGGAGTTGTAGTCCTTCCAGGAAAAATTTCTGAAAAAGTGGAACTTCAGTATTTCTAAAACTAATCGGCCAAAAAAGGCGTTGTTTCACCACCTGTTTCTTTGTGTTTTTGATGACATACAGAAAAAAAATAAATTCTATGGATTTTGATATTTCTTAACCAAAAAAAAAACAACAATCTTATAACTCAATAAATACTAGCGGAAGAAAAATGAATAAAAATGTGTATTTTTTTCACAAAGGGGCCCCCATTTTGTCCATTTTCTATACTGCCAAAATCAGTCCTGTACAAGTTCTATGGGAATGTGAATGCTTTTTGTGACTTCTCCAAAACGCCTTTTTGGAAAAAATTTAATTTGGCACACATGTTTTCTTTCCCAATACCAACATTTCATGAGAATTTTCATTTCAACGAGATCTGGGCATGAAGCCGTACCGATGATCAAGCCTTACGTTGTTGCAGAAGATTCTATTGCATTTTTGACCTAACTGTTTTACTTTTTTTTCTGAAAATTTCAAGTGGACCAGAACTAAAAATGTATGCGATTTTCGAGCCAAGCTTGTTCTTTTTTTCTTGGTCTTATGCTTTTTGTTTTGGTTACATTAAAATGTTGACTTAGCATTATGGTTGAATCCATAGTGAATTGCAATTCAGCACACCGGACACCTATTTAGGTTTGAAATTTCTTCACTTTCGCACATATTGAAGTCACAAACCTAAGGAACTGATCACCTACTCTCACCGATTACTCAATCCTAGGATGGTCGGCGGATTTACGTGCGAGTAAGCGTGACCATCAATGCAGCACGCGCGTCGGGAGATTTTTAAGCGTCTAATACATGCGCCCACGGTTTTTCCCGTTTATGATTGGGTTTAAATAACTTTCTCTGCTTGAAATGCACTGTTACAGAAAATTGAGCCACATTATTAACTGAATTAAAAAACAAACTATTTGTGGAAATAATAGATCACTGCTTTGAGCATGAGTAAAAGAAAATGAATCGGGGGTTTTAAGCAATGCTTCCGGAAGCAGTCGAAAAGTACCTTGTGAAATGCAATACCAGAGTTGCGATTTACTAAAAATCAATGCATGCACTACAATATTTTACCTAAAAATCCTGAATTGCCACTCGATACGTAGAGTGTGTTACTACAATAAGCCTTTCTAGCATTGTATTCCCTGCATATCATTTGAACGGTATGAATGGCCTTTTTTTGTCTCTACATTGTTATAGATCATTTAGAAACCACCAACAATATCCGCTTAATACTTATTGTATCATTAATTAAATAATCAACTAATAAGAAAATACATTGTTACAGTGTGCTTACAATGTTATCATTCTTTTTTAAAAAGGTGGGCGATCCGAACATGGCCGATTCTTTGTTTTTGTATGACTTTTTCTCCTCAGATGGAAGCAGATGCCTCCCAAAAATCTAATTACAAGTGTTAATTAAAGGTCGTCAAAATCAGATTTTTTGCATGTTTGTAGCAATTTAAGTTCCTAAAACTACCTCACAAGTTTTACAGACCAACACCTAATAAGAGCAACCAAATATTTAGTCATTACTGATCTGCACGGACCACTACTACACATTTTATTGTCTCCAGCCGAACGAAGTTCGGAGGCCGCCTTATAAAATGGGCTCTGTCCGTATGTCTGTCCGTGGATAAAGGTGAACCCTGGACCATTTGGCATATCTTTTTTTTTCTGGATGAGCAGAGTATAGCCAACTTTGGTTATTGATGATGTAACTTGGTGGAAGAAAAAGCGGGTTGAATGAATTCTCAACCGGATTAGATTTTGGGTGCTAATTACGTATCTAATTTGATAACTTTGACAATTTTTTCCCTTCCCCGCCAAAGGCGTAGAATGAATGTAACTGGAAGGAACGGGCCTGAGGAGTTTCTTCACCTGGATTAGATTTGGAGCATATTTCGGGCAAAATACTATGCCAAATGATCTGAAAAATCGTCGTATTGCTATGGGGGAAGCAAAGTATACCACAACAAGGTATTAACATCATAGTACCCATGTTTTCATTGACAGGTTTTTTTAGTTCTGGGTTGTTGCACATGGGTCAGTCCTTTTTGGGTGCCACCTGTTACATTTACTGTAAAACGTAAAATTCTGTGTTCCAACCCCTTTTCCACCAGACCTATGTTTGGGGTCCCAGTTGAGTTAAAAAAATAGTGTTCCAAATGAATAAATTGGTATTTTAAGGAATTTTTTGCAATGATTAAAAAAAAAAAAAAAAAAAAAAAAAACTTTTTACAAAAGGTCATTTGTTCCTGTACAAATGGCTGTTGGAAAAGCATTTTGGGTGTAAAATATCCACCTTCCAGTTTTTAAGGCATTTGCGAGCCCTGTATTCCAAAAACTTGTTTAAAAACCAAATGGCGATTTTAGCTGAAAATCGCCGTAATTTAAAAATTGCGTTTAAGCAAAACGCAATTTAAATATTTTTAACCATTTGCCTTACTTAAACAGAAGCTTTAAAAACATGGAGTAACATTGACATTGTCGTTATTTAAAAACGCTAACATTAATTAATAACGATCCATTGTGTTTAATGGTTCAGCCGCCCATTAGTGTGTTCACTGCTTTCCGTAGCGTTTAGGGTATTACACTAGCCGGGAATGGTATGCGCCATTGCTGTCAAATTGGGCAATGTGTTGAACCGTTTACTTGACGAAAACGCACATCAGACCACTCCTTAAGGGTGATAGAGGATCATAAAGCTAATGGCCAGATTTTCTTATTTTTATATGGTATTTTCATCGGTGTAAATGAAAAATCTGAAATAAAAAATGGGGGTCACCGACTTAGTTTTTGAGGTAAGACGTGTTAAAAAATCACATTTTTTTGGGGAAAATTTGTTCAGAGCTCTATGGGAAAATGAGAAAAAGACCAATTTTCCTCATAAAAAATAAACTTCTGACGGCCAGATTTTTTATTTTTTAAATTATGTTAAAGTCATATGCCAGATCTTTAAAAAGGCGCATCAATAAAAAGAGGGGGTCACCGACTTAGTTTTTCTTGAAATCTGTCAAAATGTACCAAAAATACACCTTTTTTCATTTTTGTGCGTCTTGGTTAACTGTTGTGGGCGCAGCACTCTTCGCGTACCTACGCACCAAAACTAGCGCCAGGTGTACACGCATCATAACCCACCAAACAGCGATTATGATAGAATTTACGGTATCGCAGTTTTATAATCTACACAAGTGATTTCTCTCTTTAAAATGGAATGCTATAAATGGTATAAACGTTAGAATATAACAATTACTCTTCAAAAAGAATAGAAAGATGTTCCTAATACTCGGAATTTGTATGTAAAAGGCTCTGCTTTTCCGAATATGTAATAAGGTTCGATATTTTGCGTTTAAAGAAAGGCTCGCTTTTCCAAGCTAAAAGGTTCACCATTCCAAAACCATATACCCGGCCGCGTGTTTTATTTTCCAATTTCAGAAGTTTCACTATTCAAAACTTTCTTAATGAAACAATTGATTTGAAGCAGACAATTTATGATATTAAAAAGATCAAGTTTTAGTTCCAAGGGTTAGGGATAGTTTTAGGGTTATAGGTTAAAGGTTGCCAAACAATTTGATTGGTGTCATCACCACCAAAACAAAACTAGTCTGATGTGACAATTTGGTTTGTTATCTCAGTTGGGTTTTCTAAAATGTGGAAATGAAAAATGTGATTGTGGCATCGCGGCTTCAAAGTATCTATAATTCATGTTCATTGCGGGGTCCTCTCGATATTCTAAGGTTCATTATTCCTAAGGTTCGCTATTCATCACCCATTCACCCCGCAAGTTTTGTAGTGAAGATATTTTTTTAATTACTGAATGAGCTCTTGGACCTAAAAAAATTAACGACCCTCAATTGGAAATGCGCTTACACTTTCCGATTTCTTCTGGTTCTCCGAAATGTTGGGGTTTTATGTGGGGTAAAACGATACCTCTTGGTATTAGTTTTATTAAAGCGAATTTTGTGAAATTACCCGAAAAGCACCGTGAACAAAAAGGCACGAGTAATCCAAAACAAGAAAGCAAACTGCAGGAGCGAATGCAAAACTACACAAAACCGCATCTGAAGAAAACATTCAACGCACATATAGCGAGTGCGTAAGTATGCATGCTAAACGATGCGCAGCAGCAAATAGATGTGCGTGCTGGAAGGACCCTCTATCACCCTTAAACTAGCCCCATACCTAGTTTAAATTTAGATGCATTTTAGGGGAGTTAAAAAAATTGCATTTAACTTTAAAACTCCTTTCTGGAATTGCGTATACTTAGCGATACGTTTATCTCAGAGATAAACGTTTGCTTTGCTTAAAATCGAGCTAACAACTTCCTGGAATACAGGCCTGCATGGTTCAAGTAAGGTGGTCTAATGGTCCCAAGTTTAAGTGTTGGCCAAAATTAAGGGGTGGTCTGATGTAGTTTAATTTGTCACTATTTTATGCATCGCGTAAATACGAGTTTGCCTTGTTCAATGGAGATTAATATATTTGGAGACTGCCGTTTTCTTCCGTTTCAATTTTTGCTTGGTGGAAAAAACAAATTTTGACTCTTTTGGGTGGATCACTGAAGTGTCAACTCCAATTTGTAGCAAGATGTTTTTTTATTGATTACTTCATGAAAAATCGAATCATAATATTTTTAATTTGGTTGAACACATTTTGGAGCTGTTTATGTTCATGACATTGTTTATGTTCATAACATCAAAATGACATATTCCTTGGCCTTAAATTTCCTGGTTTAAAAAAAAATCGAAAAGTGGAACAAGGTTTTTGAAGTAAGTGTGGTGCAGCGTTTTTTAAATTTCATTATGGCAAATTTTTGCAACTTTACATGTTTTTACTTCTGCAATGCAAGTTATCACCAAAACATCCTGATACGAGTCAAATTGGCCTTAATTTCTTGGGGTTATGAGGAAAATATGAACTTTCTTCCCTTTTTCGATCCCAAATTGAGATTTTGGTGGGATAAAGTTGAGGGTTGTTGATCTTGTCACTCACCTTTAATAGGTTACAACGCCTACATATCTGAGGGATGTAATAAAACCTTCCACATTTAAGATAAATAGGAAATTGGGACAGTGGTCCCAAATAGGTCGTCCGATTATGTGGTCAAAGAATACTTGACCCATCACTAGCCTTAAAAGCTAGACAAAAACGTTTAACAAAAGTATATATACCACATGATCTGATAAGGATGATTGAGTGATGTTCCCATTGGAGCCAATCATTGAGATTAGGACCTCAAGACTAGTCTGATGACTGTCTTGTACTTGCCCTGAAAAATCTTGGAGTCCAGTATGCTAGTAATGGCATAGGGGAGTTTATCACAGATATGATCCTAAGTGACCCTCTTCTGACCTTTGACCCCACATAGGACCGCCTTGCCTCAATGTATAAGCATACCAAGTAATGAACTTGATCCATCACTCTGCCTAAAAAGCTAGACAAACATTTTAACTAAACAAAAGTGTAAATTACCAACAGTTGGACACCGACGGACACAGATCACTAACACACACACACAAATCATGCTGCCGTAAGGTCTTTCCATCGGACTACCTAAAAAAAATGTTTTGTTTTGTACCTTTGTATGTGATGTCCTTGTGGAACTGACTGAGTAAAATTAAGCATTACTACAAATTTACACCAAGTTATTTCTTTTTTCCATTTTGTCGGCAAAATGAAGTTTATATTTTATTGTCAGCAACATAAAAGGAAAAAATGTGCAGTTTTACATATCATTCAAGGCACAATATTGACTGATTATAATTAGCAATCAGTTGTATACCAGGTGGTCTGCTTTGAATTTTCCCTCCTTCCTCCCCCGTTTTATAATCTAGAAAAACATAAGATTTTGCACATATGGCCGATACAACTACGGGCATTTACAAGGTAAGAATAACTGGAATATATAAACTATTGCAATACTATTGGTATACAGAGGCAAGACGTTTAAATATTTATTCATTCAAAATCCAAATAGCAAACGCATGCTTGGGTTTTTTAAACTATGAATTGTGTGTGCTAAGTTGCGAGGAATAGTGAAAAGGCAGTCAAACATGGTATCAATCATTTCATCAACAAATCTACTAACTTATGGCAGTACGCTGGTTTATAATAATGCAAGATTTACTTTTAATTGAAAAAAAAAATACCCCAAAAAATTATCACTATATGATATGCACATAGACTATCAGCTATTTTTAAAATTTGATAGACAACTCTACTCAACATCAAAAAATTGAAGGAAAACATAACAAGAAAGAAGCTTGATGAAGTCGGTACAAATGCTGACAGCATTTCAAATGAAAGCATCGAGATTACATGTGGCTTCTTTTAATGCAACACATGTACACGTGGGCAACAAACTTAAAAAAGAGGCTAACATATTAAACAATGTGGTCATTGGTATAAACAAGAAAGATACCACATTACAAATTTTATTAACATTACCACATTGGACAATATCAAGTTAGATACCATGCTTTTCCTATTCTATGTACATCTATATATCAGGCTGGGTATGATATGGCACTGTATCGCTCACTAAGAGTTTGATGCATACAAAAAGGCACTTTTTGAGCATCTCTGGTACAATTCAACTTGTATACAAATATGAGTAATAAAGTTTGATAGTAGATTTTGAATCATCTCATTGCATTCAGATGTATATTAGAGTTCAGCAGTATTTTAGGAAGACGATGCATATGAGAATTTGATTTTGGCAGAAACTAAATACACAAGCGCCATAATTGGCAATAGTTGTTTAGAAAAATGGCATTTTTTTTTCAAGGTGTAAAATTCAGTGATGAATAACTGGGCACCACTGAACGCTACGAAAGGCACCAAGTTACTAGATTTTTTTTAGAGTCAGTATGACTATACAGAGATATGGTGAAAATAGGACTCATTTTAGATCTTGTGTATAAGAATGACCCATTTGGGCAAAATTCAGTATAAAATTTTCTCATAGTTTTTCTCTTTTATCAAAATTGGTACATATTGTATTTAAAAATGTAAGATTTGGTTATTAATAATTTCATTCTTTTTGATTAAATTATGAAATATGGTTTTGCCAAAATACGGGTCTCTGGTTTAGAAATTTAGTTATTCACTAAAATCGTGTATAAAGTTGGACCATTACAGGTTCTTGCGAGAATGTTCCTACCCAAGATATGTTATGACAACTACAAAATAGTAACGTCATTGTACATATATCGTAATGAATACGGATAATTTTCAGAGGTTTTTATTTAAACCAAATTCATGTCATGCCTTTAGGTTACTCATGCACTAAGCATTTTATATTAAATATACTATATAATTTGATACAATACAATAACAACCAAATAACAGTACTTCCTTTTTATAAAAACAAAACAAAAAATAATAAAAACTGAAAAACCATTAAAATTTCTCAGCAACTAGTCTTGCATAATGATTAATATATAAAAGCATATAATATTATCAACTAAATACATTTTGATACAAAAAAGTTAACTTACAAGGCCCACATTTCCACATTTTCAATATTACACGGCCAATTTTCAGGTAGTTACCACACAGCTACTACCGAGTAGACATGGATTACCTACCACTAGACGTTTTACACTCGCCGGCCAGGAGTCGTGTATTTTTGCCGCATTTAGAGGATAGTGATACACACAGCGGCTGTCTGCCACCGTTGTGGAGTAGCTGCGGGTTACACCGGATTCCAGGCGCGCGCGTAGTTCTCATGGCCCAATTGTCTTTTTTGATTATTTTGGCATAATTGAATTTTTATTTACCTGGCGGGAATATAGGGTTGTTGAGCTGACCGATTTGATTTCGTAATGATTTCCTAAAAAAACGTTCCAAAAAGCCTAAAGACTGAGCCAAGTATATAGCGCCTCATTTCATGAATTTTCATCCACTCTCAAAAATGGCGTCGTGGTAATCACGGGGGGGTAGCTATCTTAGGTAGCTGTGTGTGTTCTACTCCGGTACGTCTATCAACATCCACCTTCTCCACCTAGTGGGCAAAAACTGCAGGGTAGCAATTGGGGTAGGTTAAAGCAGGAGAGTAGCCACATTAATGTATACCTAATATTGGACTTTGTAAGCCATTTGCAGCTACCGCCTCGCAATTAGCCCTGTGTGTACTGTGCAGAGCGGCCGCGGTAGACATAGTGGAGCGACCGTATAGGCACCACGTGATAGAATTCGGCGTTGTACCATGTATAATAATTTATTGCATTCCACTAATATTTCCTTCCACAAAAAGTTGGCTTCAAAATACCAACCTTTAAAGTCTATGAAGTGGATTTTAAAAAATCATGTCAGCTACCCAAATATTATTTGGAGAGTGTGGGAAGGGAAGAGAAAAACAAAAGAAAAAAGTGCAAACATTTTTTTGCAAATTTCACTGCAACTCTAGGCATATGCAACAGCATTAAGCAATTTTTTTTCAGATCCTTGTTCGGAAACATTATATTACACGATGCGTTTGCACCCTCTTGGAAATAATATATATATACCGATGTCAATTAATATTGACAAAAACGTTTGTTGTTGTAATAACAATACGTAAGGTTGTGAATAGGCCTTACTTCTAGAAAGAACCTAACTACTTCTTATTAAAGAAAGGTTTAGTAATTTTGTTTAACTCTGATGTATTTAAGTACACATTGGTGAAGAGGCACAGTGTATAATCCATGTCATAAAAATATCAAATACTCACAAAAAAGTTACAATAAATTGAAAAAAAAAATACAGTTGATTTAAAACACATGCTAATGGAGCTTACAGAATATATTTAAAAATGATACACTCCATCATACTTCATGATCTTAAACATTCAAGATTTATCGAATTAAATTGTAGATTTCTTGACCCACCCACAATCCCTTGTAAATTAAGTACATCACCATACTTAAAGAGTTAACTAATACAAACAATACAATAGTTTTAGGAAAAATAGAGTATTGCATATTTATTTTCATCCTAGTCTTCTGACTTTACTGAAGTAAACCAAGTCGATGAGCTCTACTTCATTGCATTTTCACTATTGCTACTGCATGTAGTACTGAAGCAGTTCAAGCTCAAACGAGAAATGTCCACTGCTTGGAAAATTCCATCCTGAAATAGAGTTAACGGACTCGGCACTACTTCATAAAACATTTGCATCAATTATTATAAAACATCTAAAATATTTCAACCACCTGGCAGCATGTTGCAGATACGAGTACTATTTTCTGTTGCTTCTCTTTCATTTTGAATATTTTTCGCTGCCTGTTTTTCAAGCGTTCCATCTCAATTTGATTAAACGTATTACAAAGCTTTTTTTTGCGACAGAAACTGACAATGGCGGCAGAAGATTCTTGTTTTTAGCAAACAGGGCGACGAAACACAGTGCTGGTGCTTATGTCGTAATAACGAAGTAACATTGTGAGTTAAGCACCAGTTTATCACCGACCTCTCAACTACGGTCGTTATACAAAAGAGTACAAGCTGCGTGGTTGTTTATTTGGGAAGATCGTCCACATTTGTTTTCAAAGCTGTCCATTTAAGGGGTACATTTGTTTCAGCCTACTATATCAGGGGAAATTGTCTCCATGGTCCAGAACAGGGCCTCGATTATCTCAGATGTCCACATCCATGGGCAAGTCTGTCTCGTCTAGTCATCGGGACAAATAGTTGCATGTTTTAAACATCCCGTTTAGGGATACACTTGTCTCAGATGACCCATCCAAAGGGGATTCATTTGTCTGAGATGTCCATCTTGGGGGGTGTTCATTTTTTCTCAGATGTCCATCTAAAAGGGATTCATATGTTTCAGATGTCCATCTAAAGGGCGTTCATTTGTCGCAGATGTCCATCAAAAAGGGATTCATCAGTCTCAGATGTCCATCTAAAGGGCGTTCATTTGTCCATCTAAGGGGGGGGGGTCATTTGTCTCAGATGTCCATCTCAAGGGAAGTTTATTCTTCTCAGATGTCCATCTAAAGGGGGCATTCATCTGTCTCAGATGTCCATCTACAGGGGGCATTCATCTGTCTCAGATGTCCATCTACAGGGGGCATTCATCTGTCTCAGATGTCCATCTTAAAGGGATTCATCTGTCTCAAGTGTCCATCTAATTGGGCACATTTGTCTTAGCTTTTCAGCTCAAGCCACTTAGGCTTATCTACTTAGTAGGTTACACCTGTCTTAGATCTTTATACATGTACAATACTCAGCCTCCTCGAAGCTAAGCTTCTCCAACTTCAGATTTTCTAGATAAATAACTTTTTTTGAACCAGCAAATCTGTTATTTTTGTTAAATAAACCATCTTTGTTTTTGGACTGTGCTGGTAACTAAATTTATTTAGTATCTATCTTGTTAACAATCCTTCTATATCACTATCATATAATATTTAAGTCAACACAACCGATACCCATATTAAACAGACATTCAAATCTATGAGTCATATGAATTTGAGTCACAGGAATCAATTGAGTCACAGGAATAATAATTGAGCCACATCCACCTTTAGTTAGTTAAACCAAGGTTTTAAAACCGGTTTTTGTCCCCGCTAAATGGGGGTAGCCGGATTCACCTTGAATCTTAATCGAGTAATATATGCCTTAACTGAGTCTTGATTGAGTCATGAATCCAAATTGAGTCATGAATCAATTGAGTCACAGGAAACATAATTGACACATCTTAACATGTGCTTCAACTGAGTCCCCTAAATTTCAAAGTCACATGAATCTTAACCGAGTCCACATAAATCGAGCTTCACCATCTCAGTGGCTCACTTGATTCTTAATTGAGTCAACTCCCCATTTGGCTTGGCACTTTGTATTGATTGATGGTTGCCAGAGTTTTCACCTTGAGTGCCCGGGAGATCCAATCAAGATTCAACAGAGTCTGTTTAAAATGGGTATTCTGCTAGTTTGTATAATTAATATATATTCCACAGACATTCTTATGTACAATTAATGAGGAATGGACTGCCTTGTATGTGCTGATCTCCCCACTTAACAACCAGAACATAATTGCCTCTTTCTTTGAGAGTGTAATTGACTACATATCTGTTTCTGCCTTGGTGCTTGATGACGACCTCGTCGCATGGTGTCTTGGGTCCGGCGATACCAACGCTTATCATGTTCTGACCTGTAGAGGGAGGGGTAAAGAAGATTCGCTTGTCAATCAGGCGGTAATTTACAACAATTGTTTATGTTACACAAAGAAAAAAAGCTATTAGAGGATTAACTTCTGGCAGTTCCTGCAATGTCAATGATTCCAGGAGGTACCTTGGAGTTTGATGTGGTAGAATGGACACAAATTGGGAATTCAACTGGTGTTAGACCACACCACTGGCAAACACACTCTTTTTAATCGTTCAGTGATTTTGCGCCGGTGATTCTATATTTTCCCAGACAATAACTATGTTAAGCCAAGCCCCCTTATGGAGAAGACAACTGGGAATTTCATCCCCTGCCCATCTATGGCATATTGTACATGAGTTTTGTGAACTGAAACTTAACCTTGTATTGTGAGAAACCTAGCCATAACCCGCTTCAACTTTTTACATAAATCAAATTTTGAAGTCTTCATTATTTGATTTATGCAGTTCTAAGCAGAGGGTTATGGCCACTTTTTTGTAAATTACTTCAGGAGAGTGTTTTTGCCTACAGTGGGAGCCAAATTCTGCGCACCCGTCAATCAAGTACTTTGCTCACTGCAGCCGTCGTCATGTGTGGTGGTTATACAGGGAAATCACAGAGATTGTGTGCCAGTGGTGTGGTGTTAAACCAATGTTGTTAAATTACAAGCTTTAAGATTTAATTTTAAAATTTCTGTAATGAAGGTGCAATTTTGATCCAAGTCACAGGAATTCGAGAGAAGTGCTCAGAAGTCACAAATGAAATGTAAAATTTTATTTATGCTTATGTTCAAGTATGGCCTAAAATTAGCAACATTTTAGCACACATTCATGTTTGACTTTATATGTCCACGTATTTAAAAAAAATCAATATGTCTGACTTGAACTATTTTCTGTAAGGTTCTATTTCATAAAATGGCCAACATCTAGAAAATAATACATGAAACATTACGACTGTCAGATAAATACTAAAGTTCGTTTGAAATTATTAGCTCCTCTCCACACTTACCACAGCCGGGCGTCGATGCATTAACGGAGAACTGGCTCTTCTTATTGACAAACGCTTTCTTGATGCCCATACCCGTTATTGTTACTTTGCTTGCATCTGATTCAAACTGTGGAATTTGTTTGCCCTGTGTGATCCGTTTTTCTCCACCTTCTACTTTTTTGGGTGTTTTGGTACTCTGCTCTTGCCGGATGTTGTAGCTTTGGGAGGACCTGTAAGAAAACATGTAAATTCCGTTACGACTTGATCCTAGTTAGAGCCATTTGTGACTTTGGCTATTCCATTTGATCTGTACTGCCCCCATTTGTTGGTGCGGCGATTGGTAACATGCACAGGGAATAAGATGGCAGCTTCCATATGCCTGTACATTGGTCAAAATAAATCTTGATTTTTTTTCACAAGGAATACTTCAATGACATTGAAAACCATCTTGTATGATCTTATGGGGTTCTTTTCATTATTTTTGTTGATTGAATTCATGCCAATAAATTCCTTTAACCACAATCCGTCATTAGCCCCGGTCACTGGACTGTGCAGACAACATAGGGGTGGTTTGTTCAGTGTAATTCTCAGCTGCAAATCCGTGGACAATCATCCCTCTCATCTCACATATCCTACCAACTTTTTTTTGCTCTTTTCTTCCAATATTAAGAATAATGGTCACAAAAACGGTTTTGACCTAAATGCAATTGTCTCTTTGTTTTTAGAACTATTTTAATCCATAGAGATATGTTTAAATATGAGTTTTAAGAAATCATACCTCCTGCAATGAAATTTCATAAATTTGCACGTATGTAGCCATGGAAAAATACTCCCAAATCTGTTGTCCAAACTGCATCACTATTAATACCATTTTATCCTGGCTTTGGTCATAAAAATTAGACTTTCAAACAGATTGCTCAGAGTGACAATCACTAAATACATAGGCACAGGAAATCAGTTGAATACCTGTAATTGTGGCTTTGAAGGGGCTTTCCTCTGAGGTGCTTTTGCCGCCTATCTGATGTTGATCAGGTATGCTCCTGGTTATTGGTGCTGTGTACAGGACCTTTTAGCCTTCAGGAACCTCACATACATCAATGCTTGACCTGTGCTGGGCATCGTAGTGGATTGCGAGAGTATCCTGCACCTCGCGCCCGCATGTATTGACTATGAATTCAGCCTGCTGGCCTTAAATGATACCAATGTGGGTATAAAAATGTTAGCCCATTCATTCTATGTTTGTATAGATTGTTTTTAGCAACTATGCAACAGATCCACAAAGTTTGCATATACAACACGAAAACGTATAAATGATTATAATTACAGCACCCTAGTACATCAGACGACAACTAGCCATGGGTTTCTTTGAAGCTATGATTTCATGTCATTATGCACACTGCAGTATATGCATGTGATCAAACCTCGGGCCCTTGATGGCGCCACATATTTGTCAAGGACACCTGCATGGCAGTTGTGTCATCACAAATGTTTGCCCAATGAAATGATGTCCACAAATGTTTAACTTAAATGTGCAGGTTTCATAATTTGTTTACAATTTTGTATCCTCTGTATATATCATGCATTCGTTTTTTATCATCAACCCATGAAATCCCTAAAATGGATACTCCATTTCAAACAAGGAAGGTTGTATTATCTCCTTTTGGTTCCTTAAAAGGTTCTTGGAGGGAGGAATTAATCTACCATGAACCTACTGGGCTAAATGTAATAGATGAAAGTTACACAAGCCAGTACAATAAGCCTAATTGACATAGATAACCTACTAATGTTACATGTTAAATACCAGCGGCGGTGGAACCCCCCAACTTTTCAAATTGATTAACGATACATGTCTGGCTTATCAAAGCTGCACGAGAAAATGATAGTAAAGTATTGAAAATTGCTCAGATGAAGTGCCAAGTAGCCCTGCACTTTGAAAATTGTTCCACTGCCGCTGTTACATACTCTAAAGGTGATTACATAGTGTCATGCCGCTCAGCGGCAAACCGCTTGGTGTATGCCGCTTGCATGATTGAGCTGATATAGTCAAGCGGCACTATCGCTTGGAATACATCATGAGCGGCACCGCTCCAAAGTTGAATTCAAGTCAACTCAATGCGATTTGCCGCTTTGGGCAATGCGGCAGCCCGAGCGTCAGCGAGATCGATTTATTGGCTTGACACTTTGCCGCTCAGGTCACTGCTAGCGATTCTGATATTATGCATAGTGACGTAAATTTCATCATCAGAGCGGCAAAGTGGCATGACACTATGCAACGACCTTTAAGGTCCGTTCATACCTCACTGCATCTGGTTTGTAGTGAGTTGCATTGCCCAAAATGCAGTCTCTATCCAAACAAGCGCATTGCTGTACCGCAATAAAGTTAAATTTATTTGAACTGGATTTGCAGCGAGTTGCGTTGAGTTGCGGCAGAAAGTGATCAATATATCGGTACCGCAACACACAGTGTAGCAAGGTATGAATGGACCTTAACAGTAAGTGTGCATTAATATTGATTATATATTAGTAAAATTGTTGACATTGAAATTATATGCGACGATGAACATGTTTGATTAAAGACAGTAATTTAGTACTGCGGCTAACTTAATTGGCAAGAAATAAGTACAGAAAAGAAAAAAAGAAAATATATAGACAGTGAACAAATAAAAACTTGAATGTGTGTGAAACAGTAGAAGACATTTAGCACACTGGTGTAAAATATAGCCGAGTGTAAACACTGAAAAATAAACGAGTGATGCCAGTAAACGAAACAAGAAAATACAAATGACGAAGATACGGAAAAGACGACAAAAGCATGAATAGTTGCGCAACTAAGAGCAGTGAGAGCAAAGATGAGAATTTAATGACCAGACTTTCACTTTGGGAGCAACATCTTTTAAGGGCACTAAATTTGACATAAGCCAGGGATACACACTGGCTGTTTACAAATGGATCCGTTTTGGTCAAATGTTTTGGGCTGGCTAGCTTCCAGTTTTGTTCTATGTTTTGAAACCAAAGTTCCAAGTGCACAAACATCAAATTCATGAATTTCATTAACAAAATTTTAATTAAAAATATGAAAATATTCTCAGTATTTTTATGTGACATTCAAAATAACATTTATTGTAAAAATTGCAGAAACTAGTCTCCTTAAACTCTCAGTGATAATCATTTAAACATAGATCATTGAAAATACACTCATCTTTGCATCTTTGATCAAATTTATGTAAAACCTTTGTGTTGGGTCTAAATCTTGGCCACACAAATTTTTAAAGATTGTTTACAAAAATTCAATCTCTATCATGAAATTTCTTTAAGAAACAAACGCTGTAGAAATTCTTTACATTAAAAGTAAAACCGCTCGTAGATTTCCCGATGAGGGCGCACTCATTTTTCAAACAAATTGTGTTTTTGCATGTACATAATGCTTGTCCATATACTAATCACTGTGTGAAATAACTAAGCTCAAATCGAAGTCCTTCATATAGAAAATCACAGCTTTGTTATAAAATTGCGGATCCAGAATTTTTGTTATACACGGTAATCCTATGGCACTGTTTATACTGTGCACAAATGTTTACGGCATGAAAACGGAAAGCCCAATTCATCTCTCACTTTGGAATTAAGCATTTTAGATGACTATCTTTAGTTCTAGATTACTATTTTTAATTACTACACAAAAAATTATATTTCAAAAATCTCTGAGTCGGCCTTTAATAATCAGAAATGATTGACCTGGACATGTCAAAAGCGTGAAGTAGACAGAATTAGACCCAACACAAGTGCAAGAGTTAAAAAAAAAAATCAGCTAAAGAAAAAGTTGTAGTAATCGCAAAAGCAGCAGAATGTGTAGAAACTGTTCCATGAGTGGGTGAGTCAATGTTTAATTTATATTCATAAGCCAATTTATCTTCATTTGATTTGATTTTTTTAGGGGGGAGACAGGCTTCATATTTTAGGAGACAGGCTTCATATTTTAGCCAGTCATGATCCAAGCTTTCTAAGTGAAAACAGGCCTTGACAAAAGTAAGACATAACCACTCATGGAACACGTTCCGCACATTTGTAACATTGACAAACAATGACTCGTCAAATGCGTGGCCCACTGGTGCTTATTATAGAATGACTTGAAGCAGAAGTAACTCCTAACACAAAGCGTCCTAGTAGCAGCCATCATGCCGGTGCAATGGTGTGTGAAGAGAATTGTGCGACTCCAACAGGAGGCCCTAACCTACCGGTTAATCCTTTTTCTAAACCGTCTCCATAAGCATTTACCATGCCTGGATCGCCGACGTCTGCTCCGACTCGAATTTTGAAAGGGCTGCCTGGAATTGGGGCATTCTTGAAGAATACATGGATATTGTAGATTCCGTTTTCTTTGGGTAGAAACCGTACTGCAAAGTTTTCTGTGAGATTTAGGGATAAAATAAGCAAGTTAGTCATCCGTGTATAGTATTGAAATGTACGAGACTATCAACCTACCGGTGCGTCCTTTCTCTAAACCATCTCCGTAAGCACTAACCATGCCTGGGTCCCCAACATCCTGTCCAACACGGATACGGAAGGGACTTCCGGGTATCGGGCTGTTCTTGAAGTACACATGAATTGCATAGATTCCCTTTTCATGGGGCAGAAACCGTACTGCAAAGTTTTCTACGAGTTGTAAAAAAGTTTTGGTAGTCATATTATTGTTGCACATTGAATTACGCATAAAACTCTTGTCAAATGCTTCCATGCACGCTCATGCCAGCAAATCGAAACATGCCGTGCTGAAAACTGCATCACAGCTCCGCATAGCTATTGCTCGACTTGGATATTCATTAAAGCCAGCAGGCAAGTTCAAAACTTAGTTTTGGGTTTTCTCTACTACTTGTTTGCCCAATAAACCTCAGTGGGCATTCTACAAGCAATGAGTGCAAATTTAGAGAAATTTGTATCCTAAAGAAATCTTGTCATGTCCCTTTAAGAGTTAAATGATGGATGGTAACCATAAAAGCATAACAATCTTGGTACATCTCTGAAGTATTCCAGCCCTGGGTATCACATGCAGTAGCTCAAATTTGTAATTTATTAACAGCTTAACCACCTGGGCACTACCAGCCAATTCGATTGGTTGTTCAAAGAGTTAAATTTTGTATTTATCCAATCAGAGACATGGTAAGAAAAGCTTAATGGCACATAGATATGAAGAGTTGAAAAATATATTTGCAGTCCACTTTTGGGCAAACTATTTTCCCATAAAACCACAATCTCAAAAGGATTTGCTTTAAAGGGAATCTCAGGGAGATGAAAATCGAAAACCATGTTGAAATTACTTATAAACTCTTCAAGTTATGACACTTAGTTGTTTTTCAAGATGGACGCCAATTTTGAGTAGTTTTAGCAAAACCACTGGTTTTTATATGTTTTGAAGTATTTTAAAAACTATATTGCTTTCAAAATTTCCTTTTTGGGGTTCAATTTTGCTAAGAATGATACTAACAACAATTTTCATGGAAAAAAAGTTGGATATTTTTGTCTTTTTCTGTAAGAAATTAGCAAACATTTCTGGAAATTCATGTCAAATTAGTGTCAAAATGCATGTTTTTTACACTCTATCTTATTCTACTAATAACTCAATTTTGACCAAAAGTGGATTTAGGCCATTTTAGAAATTGACTCTTCATATATGGAAGGTTTATTGTGATTTGCTACTCAAGAGGTTATATCGTGTTATATCATGTAATGTGCCAATCAAAATTTCTGTAAAAAAGGTGGTAGACCAGGTTAATTTTCAGCCACAATTCATGCTAGGGTTGCCATCTCAAAAACAAAATCATATGTTACTGCTTTCTTTAAATCCTAGCACACAGACCGCATGTTAATAAAGCTTAATAGAACTCTCCCTAGAACTCTCCGAGAACATGTCTTTAAAAGTAAACATAATGCAATCCAATGTGGCATTCATTTTAAGCATTGCAAAACAAAGTCAACGTATGATTTGCTAATCGGATCAGGCAATAAACTCACGACAGTGACGAATGTCGCCGCACACTGCAGACCAAGGGTGGGCAAGGATAAATTTAAAGGTACAGACAAATTAAAACAAATGATCAGAATTTGCCATGCAGTGGGCGGATTGTTCAACAAAAGTAAAGAACTTTACAGCAGAATAGAGTATATCTTGCACATCCATTTTAAGGCATTCATGTTGAACTTAAAAAGGTAGGAGCCAGGGATTTGGAATAAGACTAGGGATTGGGGTTTAAGTAAAAGGTACAATGTTTTACTATATGCTTTTAACCATTCCAGATGATTCAACTAATTAACAGCTAGAATTCAATTGCTTTTACTCGTTTATCTTTGTCAAGAAATATTAAAGGCATACTCAGTTATTTAAGGGCAAACTTGATTTTAAAAATTTCAAAGCTTTTTTAACCCACACATTGTTAACCATCTCAAAAATAAACACCATTAATTGGCTAAGCCAGAAGTCAGAGAGTGCATTACTATAGATGAGTTGACATGTGACGTCAACGCCGGGCAACGAACAAAGCACTGCCCGGCAGTATGCGTGAGCATCTGCAGGGCTTGTGCTTTTAAAATTCGCGCTCAATCAGGCGTGATAAGGCTATCGAATGCTGTAACTGTATGGGCATATTCTTCGCACCTCTAACATGTCAGTAGACCAGGTGCTAACTTGTGTTTGTAAACATTGATGTCACCTCATCTATAGAAAAAGCAGCTATTTGTGTAATAAACAGGCATGAAACTGATTTTTAAAGACAAAAAGAGCATAATACAAAGCAAAATAGGTAAAGATTTGATATGTCAGGGGATTGCCAAATATCCCTATAAAACATGATCAGGGAAAAAGTAAATGCATATATTTTTGCACCTCAAAAGTTTAAGGAAATGTATTTAATGAAAACAGTTCCACTTAAAAATCGCTGAATATGCCTATAATAATCATACCTACGACAAGCATAACCACACCTCCACCCCCACTGCACACACACACGCACGCACACAACAAATTATCAAATTGATGATTTGTTTATTCAGTAGTCATTACCAGTCTCTGTACTCATCCCTAGATTCACATCTTATCATTGTTTTTATTTTACTGAAAGTATGTAAACAATGTTTGGAGTCAGAGACATATCTGGCAACTCTAACTCAAGATATCAACTACACATTCATAACAAGATCGCTCATGGTTTTATTACCATTCAAAGTTACTACTGCACTTGTATATAGATATGATCACGTGCCTCCTGTTAACAGCACTAAATCTTTTGGATTAGCTTTCCTTTTACAGGGGCACACCACTAATTCATCCACGTTTTATGTAATAACGAAAGTCGTCTTAAAAAGTGCAAGGCTTAGACAAGATTCTACTGGTCATTTCTTCATAACGGGAGCTACAAATCGCATGATATTCACATGGATGATAGAAATTGATGTCAACATTGCATAACATGAGAAACAAAATCATGTTTCAACGCAAACCCAAGATACAGCCGCGGATGTGCATGGGTGGTTATTCCTAGATATGAGCGATGCGGGTGGTAAATTTAGCCATTGCATTTTAAATGTAAAAATAACGTTAAAAGTAGGTCGTCAACACCATATACAAGCAAATTTTTTATAATCTTCAGAAAAAGAGCTTTATTTTGATACCAAACACGATGCCTCAAGTATTGCAGGGAGTTGTCTAGTGTAACCGGAACCTGTACGAAAATGCGCGTGTTCCTATTTTTGATCCGACGGTAAAAAAATAGTGATGCCGGCAAAACTGTCCATTTTGCCTACACAATTTCAAACATTTTCTGGCTCGCTACGCTCACCGGGTATACCCGTATTTACCCGGCAAGCGCAGGAGTCGGAAAATTTTTGAAATTGTGTCGACAAATGGACAGTTTTGTCGGCAATATCCCCCCCCCCCCATTGAAAAATGGTCTGGGAACACCCCTGAATGAAAATCCGATAGCGTCACTGCACACCCTCAATATTCAACCGTAATTGAATCAGCCAAGATTTAAGCTACTAGTTCTATTCTAAATCACCACCCGACTTACCATCATCAATGGGAGTGATAACACATTCATCCTCAGTCCCTGATGGTGTGATGGCCTTGGCTTTCAGGTCACCCTTTGCACCGTTGAGTTGCACAGCAAATGAGGCTGGAACTCCTGGTTTTAAACCACTCTCCTGTCAAATACAAAATCACTGATTAGTTACCATTAGGCCTTAAAAAAAATAATTGTTTGGTTGTCATAACAGAATAATAAAAAGAATACCAAAATTTTAATATAAAATCTGTCCAACCATTTCCCCAGCCTATTATTGTTTAACATTAATATCTGTATTACGTATTTCATAAAAAGTGTATTTCTACAAGTCAATCAAGCAAGGCAACTTAGAATACATAGGTTGTCTTGAGAATAAAAAGACAAAAGCACAAACATCTACCGACCCTTTTAAGCATGTTATGCCCACCAATTTTTTAGGCCTTAATACTGTGATCATGATAACCTCACATGCAAATTTTGCAAAACTTACCACTCCACAAACTTCCTACAGTGGATTGTCTAATGTAATTTGAAAATGGTACCTGATATCAATTTCAACATAGGCACAATATTTCTAATACAAATTTCAAACAGTGCACTTATACTGCCTGTATTTAGAAAAAAAGCCTACTAAACACTTCCAAACTTGACCTAATTGTCGAGAAATCGAGTAATTTTTGAAAAGCAGTGGCTTGACCCTAAGTAAATTAATAACGAACTGCGTATCTGACATTTAGTTAAGTGTTTATTTAACCCTTTTAGCCCTAAAAGATTCTGTATAGATTGTAACACATGACTGCATATCATTTGGGAAGCCATCTCAAAATTTGGGAAGCCATCTCAAAATGCGAGAAGCCATCTCGAAAACCACTGACCTACGACCAGGCTTGCGTGGACTCATTGAATGTACTCGTCAAGCTGATCCTGAATACAGTCACAAAAATACACAATTTTTTTTAAATTGAAACATTTTGAACTTGGACTATTGTCAAGGTTAAAGGCACTATCAGTGATATGCTAATTCAGAAAATCAAAAAAATCATCAAAAATAAGACTTTTGTATGTCTGTAACAAGTACAGGTATCCTAACATATCCTGCAAATGATAAGAAGCAACCTAATAAGGACAAAATCGGAATTTTAGTCATTACTGTCCGTACGGACACTTACTACAACGCGCAATTGAATGGAGATTTGTATCTTGGAACACTGCCGTTTTCTTCCTTTTCTGACAATTATTCAGTTGGAAAAAGTAACTTATGAGAATTCTACAGACTTATCCTTCACGTTTAAGCTATTCCTGCAAAATTTCAATTATTTTGACTCTTTTGGATAAATCACTGATAGTGTCTTTAAGGTCAGGTGAGTAATCGAGATGATGTGCACTTTTGGCCCAGAGTGACTAACAGAAGATCCATATATTGCACCACATTTTGTTTGATATTGCTTCGCCTTATAGGTTAGGTTTTGGGTTAAGGTAAGAAATAGGGTTAGGCTTAGGCAGACGAAACATAATTTGACAAAATGTGGGCAAATTTTTCCGCATGTTATTTTCCGAAACATTTTCATAGTTGTCATTAATATAGGTAAATTTATCCCATGATTGAGTGTCAGGCTATATGCATTCATACCACAAATCATTAAGAACAAATACCCCAGGCAGTAAATAATATTCTACCCACTCTTCTTTCTTCTTCTTCACCAATTTTAGTATAGTATAAACTTCAAACCAGGTATAACTAGAAAGGGCTATTCTTTAACTGCTTTCCTATCCTAACTCTCTAACCTACTCAAGGGATATAGGTCTGCTATTGATTACTTGGTCAGTCTATGTAACTGCTTTATTTAGAAAATTCTACAAATTCTTTGCTAAGTTCTAAGGGAAAGTACCTAAAATTATTTAAAATATGTTCGATTACTGGATTGTTAATATTGTGAGAAACAAACTGAGCGAGCTGAAAGCTTGTCACATTTTGAATAATGTCAACTTTTTAATAAATTATGAAGTGTATTGCAAATGTAAAACTTCAAACTCTGTGGGTGGAAGTTACCGACAAAGGAAAACTGGTTCCCTTTGCCCACAGTAATGGGCTATTCCATTTAAAATTAGCACCCCTCTATGTAAAATTTAGTTAAAGTATTCCACAGGGGGAGTATACATTTTAAATGAAATAACCCACTGAATGATGTGTAATTGGCATTGTAGAGAATTAGGTTTGTAAGGCAGTATAATTTGCCAACACCACGCGTTATCCGCCCAATTGGGATACTTTTGAACATCAAAAAGTGATCTCAAAGTGCCATTTTATGCAGGTGCTGCCCATAGATACCAATGGTTAGGGTAAAAATTGGGCTACTTTCTGTTCTCCCATGGCATGCCTAACCTTAATTTTTGTTGGCAACACTGCTGTGCCCTATCAGGAAAGACACAAGGAATCAATTTTTAGACTGTGGATATCTGTCGCTGTTGAAGTAAAAAAGGTCAATATAGCCACATATTGTACATATGCTTTGAAAGATTTTGATGAAACTTGGACATGTTAACCCACAGGTAATGATTCATCTTAGATGTTCACCAGTGTAAGGTCAGAGGTGTCACCTAGGAGTTATTGGAGATCAGTGTTGACATATTTTGTAAATGCTGTTTCATACACTTTCATTCTTGTGACTCGCTGCAAAATTTTGCTCTTTTGGAGTGACTAAAGGGCCCCTATGAAAGAGTGAAATTTTACCTTTCTAATGATAAAATGATATCATTTTATAAATTATGAAGAGTAAATTTGACCAGAGACATGTTCCTCGAAAGGTGTGAAATTTTCATCTTTCAGAGTGGGTCCTGTAGTCACTCTAATAGAGTAAAATGTACTTTTTGCATTTAGAGAGTACATGAACGAAGAAGCAGATGACAATAATGTTCCGAAAAACTCATATTTTTCAAAATTGCGACAGGCTTCAGTCACTCGTTGAGGTGTTACTCTAAGTAACATGAGGTGCAAAGAAAAGACACATTGAGTGTACGCAAGTCTCATAAGTCATGATTGTACATCAAAAAAACAGACACTGAACATTTTGACATAGAAATAAACAAAAAAGATTAGTTCAAATCACCCATTACCTAAATCAAGACAATCAAGGAAATGTATTTTATATAGTTTTATCTGTCTTGCATGCATGCATGTTTGCTTGCTTGCCTGCTTGCCTGCTTGCTTGCTTGCTGGCTTATTTTCTTTGAACTAAATATTATGCATTTTCCAATTTTGGTTGTTTTCTCTAATCTCAATACCTCATTTGAGAAAATCTTTAAAGCATCTTAGAACATTTTTGTTGATGCATGGATAAAATTTAAACTGCACAAGCTGATAACACACTTCCTTGAATGTTCAAGTTTGAAGGCAATAACTCAAATAGTCTTTGAGAGAATAGCGATGAGACTTACGTACTTACCTTACCAAAACCTGACTGTTTGCAAAAGATGAAACAGACGAATGGCAATAGAAGGATGGATGAAAGGATAGGGAAATGGATAGGAGATTATTATGGAGAGAGCTAGGAAGAAGAAGGCATGATAAAACATACATTGCATGGGGGTTCATCAACTCTTTGCAAACACAAGTTGGCATCTATACTTTGTCTCATCTAAAGTTGAAGGTGACGTCATTATGCGTCTTTGCATTCCCACTAGCGTCACGATCGTGCCGCCTTTATTCGTGTGCGTACCATGCTCTGATTCCAAGCATAGCGCGCGCGATTCATGGGTGCGCAACATAAAAGTTGCAGTGACGTCACCTTCAACTTAAGATGACACAAACTATATATCAATTGTATTGAAGTCATCAGTCCTCAACTTTTTAATGGTAATCTCAACATAAACTTTTGAGTGGTATATCTGAACACGGTCCAGGAGTAATGTCAAAAGTGATTGAGTGTAGTTCCAGAAGCGGAGACCATGAACAGATTTTTGCAATGATATATTTGATAGTTATAACATACATCACTATTCTAAGCATTGATAAATACACCGAATAGAATTTGTTCTTGCTGCAGAATTATGTATGCAACAGACCTGTGTATGAACTGTATTTTACCATATTTTTAAATAAAAGCTAATAAATAAAACTTTATATATATAAAACATTCTGATCAAAATTGATGTTCCCTTCCAAAGGAGAAATAGATATGGTTTTGATTCAGTTTGCAAAGAGTTTTCACAGACAATCAGGAAGAAATGATGCAATATAAGCATACACAAGCAATTTATCATTATTTTGTTCATCTGTGCACACAATAGAAATGCTTTAGGGAATAGATAAGAGTGAATAACTAAAGCAAGCAGGCTCTCTGCAACTTATTTCAATGCAGTTTTGTTCTTAACTATGTTGATGCTCGAGGTATAAGCCCAAAGTTTGTACACAGTGTAGGCAAACAATTTGAGGAAGAGTGATCTAATGGTTAAGTTGTTTGCAAGGGTCCCTGGTTCAAATCTTGGTTGGACCATGCCTTGCTAGGATTGAACTGGGTTCTCAACAGTTCTGGATTTAATTGGTAAAGCCTTTTAGTTTAAATATCAGGACTTTGCTTCTCTCCTATAGTTCATTTGGAATTGGGCATAGGAGCCATGAAAATGCTTTGTCCTTTGGAGGGGACCTAAAGATTTTAGTCCTACGTATGGAGATTAATACCTGTACAGGTAAATCACAGTTTTGAAAAAGAGCAGAGTGTTAACCCCTTGCTGTCCCAAAAGGATATGGACCGCCACTGAAATTAAGCTTCCTATCAAAGCTTTCTTGGGTTGTCCAAGAAATAAATAATCAAATTAATGATTCTTCTTTTTCCAATCTTCTTATTAGAAAAGGTGAATATACAGGACGTGCAGAGAGCTAGCTTATTCTTTGTATTTTCAAGCAATAACATAATGCACATTAGAAGGTATGGGACCAAAGGATTGCAAGCTTCTTCAGGGATAGTTTGTGTCAAAATGGAGAATGTCATGGCCATGGGTAAATGCAAGAAAAGGGTTCCATTTATACTTTTGTATGTACATTCCATACAATCGCAAGCCATCTTGACTTTTGCCGGCCAACTTATACCAGTGCTTGTTACATTTGTACTACTAAAGAGAATCTACTTCTCACTATGAGTTATAATATGCTCCTCACTATGAGTTATAATATGCTCATCCACCAAGGACACAGTTCAGTGGGTTGTACTTGTACATACATTGACATGCACTGACCTTGTGTGATCTGTGTATCATATCAACCAGGGCGTGTATTTTCTAAATACACTGGTGAATGGAAGGTACTGAACCGTGCCAAGAAATTGAGATTTTACTACCTCATAGTGTCTGTTCTAGTGCATGATTAATGTCTCTTTCCTTCTACTTCTGAAAGTGCAATGACTGACATTCATTTCCTGAAATACACATCTCGATCTGCACCCTAACATTGACAGTGGCGTAACCAGCTTTTTTCAAGGGGGGGGAATTTGTTAGTAAAGTAATAGGCCTATGTTGTTTTCACTGTAAATTGGCACATGTGCAGAAATTCATGTGGCAAGATTTCCGATTCCCCGCCTCGCCCATCTGGTTACGCCACTGATTACATTGACACAAAGATTTGGATTTCCCATTACCCTGCACAACCAAAACTCAAATTTCAACTAGGCACATTTTGGTATACATCTTACCAATTTTTGCAATGTCAGTTGCCTTTATGAGTCACATTTTACAAAATTACATGATTATTTCTCTCAAACTTGGAATGATGAAGTACCAAACTCATTCTCCTCCCCCCTTCTTTCTATATCTCATATGATATTCATATACTCCATTTATTATCCTACTTAAACATAACTGGAATCTTTCCCAATACCTTGAGGAAATCTCCATCTGTTCTACACTAAGACTTGGCTGATGTTCTGTCCATCTTCATTTCCACAAATGGTATGTATATAATATTGGATAAGACTTAGGAGGATACTAGATTATTTTGCCAGAGCTCCAAAAATATTAGACAAGCCGCTGGCAAGTGTAACGCTTTAATATATTCTGATTTGTTACTGGAAAACAAAATATTTAAAAAAAAATCATTATTATGATTATTTAAGAAGTGGTGGACTAACCAAAACATATGCAAAGCACCACACAGAAAATTTAGCATGCATATTTTATAATTTCCTATGTTGGAAGAATACAATGCATAAAACTTAATGTTAAGTTTAATGACATTAGTCAAACATCAATGTAAGTTGGACAATGGGATGAGGTCAGTTGGGGGTGACCCAAGGTATTGAGAAAGACTGGGTTGCCAGGTTTCAAGTTAATCAACAACTAATATTTAATAGTCCTTGACTTCTCATGGTGTATATATTCACCTGTAAACTAGTGACGCTTAGTCTCCTTGCCTCTGCCATTTGTGGTGTGGCGTAGGGATGGAAAGGACTGTCAGGGATGTTGTGATCGTTGAATTTGATTTCCACTGTATAATCACCTGTAGGAAACAAACAAAAAAAGATGTCAATCAAATGGCTGCAGGATGTGTGTAGGACAAGAAAATCAACTTGAAATTGATTACCAAATTTTGAAAATTTCTGGAGAAATGTGAACAAAATTTTCTCAGAATTTGGTCTTAAAGAAAAGATGCGTCAGAAAGATTACTAATTTCACTCTTAAATCATGCCAAGAACTGGGGCATGCATATGCCATGGAAAACATATTTCAATATGGAATAAATGGAAAAACTTGTAACATCGTCCAGGTGGCAGAGTTCATTTCCAACTGAAATTTGCTTTCTATGGAATATCCCAGCAGGCTTGGTCATTTGGAAGGACGTCCAAACGACGTTGGCAAATCAAAAATAAGTCTAGAGTGTTAAGAAATTTATGTCGAAAATGCAAATTGAATGTTGAATCAATTTGCATTTTAGACGTAAATTTCTAGAAACTTTTGACATGTTTTCAATGTTCCAACGTTGATTGTCTGCTGGAATGCAAATCCTCTTGATGTTACCGTGCCACCTTCCCTCCAAATCCAATTTTATTGTTTGAATATAAAGCTACTCACCAGGTTCTGTTGGTGTATAGGTGACTTGATAAGAACCATCTTTGTTATCTACAATGTTGATGGGGGCCTTTGCAGGACCACCAACCGTAATGCCGAGTTTGCCAGGCCCTGCTTCCCTTGTCCATATTGTGAATTCAGCTATATGGAATACACAGAGAAATTGACAGCAATCAGTTACAGGTGATCAGTATGTTCTCAAATAATCAGGGGTCCGTTCCCAAAACTGAGTCGTAACTGCTCAACACGTCAACCTGACTGGATCAATTTGTCTAAAGCACTGTGTAACTGGTATAAAAAGGTCAGTTATGTAGGACATGCGCTTAAGTAAATATACATGTAGGGTTACGCATGAGTTTGGGGAATGGGCCCCTGGAGGGGCTATAGGAAAAACTTTTGAGAGCTCGGTCATAACATATCCCATGTCATGCCACAGGTAATGGAAGTGTCGAACACTTTCAACACACAGATATTTATGATATGTAATGCTCTTCAACATCTCCAAGGGCCCATTTCCCAAAGACGTACGATCGATTGTGAGTTTGATTTATCAAGCGTAACTCGATGAAGTGCAAGTTTGAACTTCCAATCGAGTTCAAACTTACGCTTGATTCAGTTATGCTTGATAAACCAAACTTACAATCAATCGTAGGTCTTTGTGAAACGGTCCCCAGATTAACGATCGGGCGTTTTAGCCCTTACATAGAGCACACCAATGCTTCCCCAAAATCCATTATGCCCCTGATAACACAGATGAATGTACAACTTCTTGCCTTCCAAAAAATTCTTTGTGAATTTTGTTTTGACAAAAGTTTACTACACTTTCTTGTGGTTGGCAAACATAAATAATCAAATGCAATCAAGAGATTAAAATATCATAATTTGGTTAAATCATCTGTTTATACTGCTCTGTATAAATGATGCACTATTACAACAACAGAAAGGTACCATTATTCACATCGTTTGACCCCATACAAATCATCTCTTATTTTTAGAACAATTCTAAGCAGTGGGAACCTAATTTAGACAACTGATGTAAGTGGGGACATGTAAGAGCTATTACTCCTATAAAAATCAAAAAAATCTATTCTAGGAAAATCCCCATAAGCCTACAAAGGTCATGATTTGTATGTTATAGTGCCCTCTATATGCCTATTCTCCATAGAGATCAGTAAAAAAATAGATTTTTAAGAAAAATCATATTGCCCACAGAATTTACAGATGTAGTAGAATAAATAATCTAAATCAGTTGTCAAATATGTGTAGCATTTGATATTTTGTTTTATTCTGGTTTTGCCCTAATAAATAAGACTGTCAAAAAGCAGTGTATGTGGGGCGGAGGATAATCTTAAAGACATTGTTCTGAACTCACCTGGAACACCAACTTCTGCTCTCTCAAGACCTGGGCCACCAGCATGTACTTTGTGTGTTCCTCCTTCGCCAAATGGACCTACTGTAAACTGAAATGGGCTACCTGTATCCACACAAAACAAGCCATAGGAATGCTCGATAAATCTCCCACTTCAAATCTCTGTGATATGACTGAATGGATTAGAGGTGCTATGGATTCACACAGGTTAATGACTTTTAAAGAAAGACTACTTTACCTTTTAAGTGATCTGAGGTAGGTCATGCAGCAATGTAAACAAGACATGAACAATAACTCAATGATGTTTATATGGCAAGTATTTATTAAAACATTTATTTTAGGAAAAATAACCTAGATTTTTTTGTTGTAAAACTTTAATGGTTTCATCACGTTATGTTTTTTTGTAGTCCTGAAAAACCGTGACGTATAAATCAGTGGTTGACTTGACTTCCAGGTAATTAAAATCTATGAACTGCACAATAATAACAAAATTGCTATAGTTATATGACTAATTAGTATTTTACCGCTAACTATAAAATATTTGTGAAGGTTTTAAAAATTAAGGGTACGTTCAACTTATAGGTTGATATGACAAACGGACAAACGGACAGGAATGAATATGCTTGATTGGTTCCTTTGATAGTCAAATAAACATGACCCTGGCTGGACTTGCGCATAGACATGATCTGGTGTGGCCAAATAAATTGGCCAAAAATACGATATGACCCGTTCTGGCCTTATCTGACCAATAGAACACGATTGGCTTATCTGGCCAATAGACATGATCTGGATTATGGGCAATAGACACGATCTGGATTATTGGGAATAATAGACACGATCTGGCTTATCTGGCCAATAGACATTATCTGGCTTATCTGGCCAATTCGACACGACCTGGCTTATTGGCATAGACACGACCTGGCTTATCTGGCCAATAGACATGATCTGGCCTTATCTGGCCCAATAGGACATGATCTGGCTTATCTGGCCAACAGACATGATCTGGATTATCTGGCCAATATATGTGATCTGGATTATCTCACCAACTAGCTTACATGGTATCAGACATATCTGGTTACAGGCAAGACCTAGGTTGATCTGAAAAGGTTAAGAACTTTTCCTTTATAAATGTCTTATCCACACACAAACCAGGTTTGAACACCCCTAATATCAATTTACATTAATCCCCCCCCTCCCCCCAGTATGATACTGACCTGGTACATGAATTCCTCTACTTTTTACACTAATTAGTTGACACACCTGCCTGGTAGGTACAAATTTGACAGATAACGGTAAAATCGTCATGTCCCACTATTTCTGCAGCTTCTGTTTTGTTCCTAGGGATTGGTGACCATGTGACTGTCATATCCAGAGGATCAGTACCTGCAAGAATCAAAAAGTCACACAAATGTTTACAAGGCATGACACTCTTTGTTAAGTTTAGAAAATATGAGGAGATTTTCTGAAAATAACTTTAAAAAAAATAGTATAATTTTTTAATTTACATCGTTTTAATGTTGGAGGAAAAAAAAATGCGATTGATTAAAAATTAATAAAGGGCACAAATCATGTGATATCTCCTTCAAAAGCTTCAACTCAGAACAAAATTAAATGTAAGAAATACTGTCCCCTTGACCTCTAATATCGGGTTTTGCTTTAGGGTGTGGCTGTTAGTGCCCCCATGTCAATAGGACCCGTATGAATTGAGGCAGCCTTACACAATTATAGTGCAGCATCACAGGCATTTTATTCTGTTAAAGCAGCTGAATTCACTAGTGACATGAGGTCATAAATGGCCACACCCGTTTGTTTAAGGGTGAGAAGTATGGGCATTTACCTTGACAAGAAATCTCAATTTAATATCCCCCCCTCCCTTGCCCCCCTCTTTTTTCACCTCCAGAAATGGACTTCTTCAAAAAATGAACATGCCTCTAAAACTTGTGTGCAACAGTCCTTTGATTTTTTTAACCAGATTTGCAATGGATGAAGATTAATTCTTATGCAATACTTTTGGTTTAGTCTTCTGGAGCTTGTTGCTGTTTCAATTTTTGTCACATTCCCAATATTATCAGTCCTACAGCTGTGAAAATGCTAGTTTAATTTCCCCCATTGCTGATGCCCGGGTTTAATTCAATAATTGAACCCGGGGTAGTACGCGCTGCGTATTGATTTTTTTTAGGTTGAATCGCTCGCGTCATACTGCGTTTTGCTACGTTCGCTGGTGCCTGCCACATTGCGCTCGTTGCGTATGTCGTTGCTATCCAAACGGGTTGTTCGATTGTTGTCCACTGGGTGGTTGCAGTCCTTTTTTGTTGTATTAAGCCAAAATGCATCGCGAAATTGGTTTAAGATATGAACCTTAAATGGATAGCTTTTAAGAATGAGAATAAAGGTATGATTTTGGAACCGGTACTTCTCTTTACTACGAATTGAACCCGGCGACACCATTAGTTTTGCGTGAAGCACTCGGCCTCGGCCTCGTTCGTTCACTTAAAATCATGGTATCGCCTGGGTTCAATTCGTCGTAAAGAGAGTACCGGTTCCCAAAATCATACCTTTTATTCTCTACATACAGTGTAATTTGCACTAAACTCTACTAAACAAATGCTCCTTACCTGGATTTTAAGACCTAGTTCACATGAGGTTCCTACATTGATACTGGTACAGCTTTGTTGCCCCTCATTTTAGTGTTCTTTTACCCTCGGATACTCATCGTCACTCATCATTGAACATGAAAGGACTGCCGTTAAATACAAAAAGATAGCATACACACAAGTAATAGTAATGAGTTTATACCATACATGGATAATAGAGCTGGGTTAAATATAGCATTCACAAATTACAGAAAGAGATTTATTCCACTGAAATTGAAGCATACATTTTGTTTTTACGAATGATCAGCAAGGCCGGTACAATGTCATGGCATAGATAATAAAGTGCTAGAGTTCCAAGGGCCATTTTTATTTCGCCGAGCGTGCTGGCAGACAGATAAATGTTATCGCCCTTGCCCATTACTACATAACAGCATGTAAAAATTCACTTAATCTTTGATTCGCCAAGACGACCCCCGGGGGGCACTGACATTGGGCAAGAGGTACGGGTTATGGTGCGGCCCTTAACCCCTTTTCCGCGTCTCTCCAACCATTTCCCAAGACCCCCAGTTGAAGCATAAATCAGTTCTATGTTTTCAGAAATTTTGGAACCTCAGAAGCTGAATTTGTAGCCAAATTTCAGCTCCCAACCTCAAATTTTCTCAAAATTTCAGTTTATAAAAGCCCCTACTTCCGGAAAAAAATCCGTTCCCAAGCCCCCAATTTCGAATCGGGCCACACAACCCTACCTGAAAAAAAGTTGAGTGCCCTGCCCCCCCCCCCCCCCCCGGGCGACCTCCAATATTAAATGATCCTTACACATCCATGTAGTTTTTGTTTCAGAAAGTTTACCATTCACAAAGAATAGCCACAAATATTTTTGCACTTATTCAATATGGCAATCCAAAATAGCATAGATTCAGGGCTTCATCTTGTGGGAAAAGCATGAGGTTCCTTGTACAGCAACCACTCAGATTGGGAAAATAAAAGTGTCTGTTTCAGCCAAAATGACACCACTGGGCAGAATAACAAGACTTTGAAATCGGATCCACAATTATTTGTCTTGTTATGCATGTAATATTTGCATCACTTCATGAAACCAAACTCGACAACGTAGAGAGTTTATTGAGAAAAAAAGACAATTAGGGCAGGTGGAGGAAATTCTACATTGACAGAGAACTTCAAAAGCCTAAAATGGAAAAATGGCGCACCTGCCCACATCTTTGGCATTTGGAGGAGGGGGTCGCCACGCCATCGCCTCCCGCACAGCGAGTGTTTTACATTCCCAGCCAGTACCCATTTATACTCCTGGGCATGCATTGTCCAAGTGCAAACACATTGGCGGACAGCGGGGCTTGAACCCACAAACCTTAATGCTATGGAGGCGAACGCTGATCACACTGCCCAAATGTTCCCCAACAAATAAAGGTGCTGCAACGAGAGATTTTGAGATATTCATTGCTAAGGTGTCATGAGTAGTGATTTCATATAGATAAAACTCAACGGATTTTTACCTTGATTTTGGTACAGAAATTGTCTTAAAAGTGAAAATAAAAGGTTGATTTTTATAGCTTATATTCAATAGAAAACATAGGCTGAATTTCGTATTTTGCTCCTATACAAAATTAGAAATTCACAATTTTCTGTACCAAAGAAGCAGTTCTAGCTTAATTTCAAGGTGATATTTTTATATAAAGCTTTACTACCAGTGCCAAAATCAGAATTTCACATTTTTGGGACACCTGTTATTTGAAATCTCTCATTGCACCTTAAATCCCAAAACAATAAGAAAGTATGAGTAAAATCGAAATGTCTCTACTTATTTAATACACCATTATCAAACACATAGCATCGTTTCAGCGATAAAAACTTGGCCAAAATTTGCTACCGCACTATCCACTGGTATAATCATCAGGATTCAATTCGGGGGTTTCCCTCTCGAATACCCCATATTAATGGTATATTTAAAAAATACTTAATCTTACATAAAACATCTCAGTAAACAGTAACATTCCTTATGACTGGGATATTTATGGGCTAAAATCATACTAATAAAATTGAATTACTGGCATTTGAGCAAAATGACTATTTACTGGTATTAAAGACCATCATGATTTGCTAATCACAATTGAAAATCATCCAAAATCAGATTGCATGTATGTAACAAGTACATACCGGGTATCCTAACATACCCTGCAAATGAATAAGACCAGAAGCAACCCTAATAAAGGACAGAATCGGAGATTTTAGGCATTAACTGTCCGTTCGTACACTTACACACACGTAATTGAATGGAGTTTCATATCCTTGAACACTACCACCTTTTCTTTCTTTCTTCTTCCTTTTCTGTCAAGTTCTACAGCTGGAAAGGTACTTACAAGAATTCTACAGCCTTATCCTTCACTTTGAATCTATTCCCTTCCTGCAAATTTCAAATATTTTTTCAAATCACTGATAGTGCTTTAAGTGGTCAATTTTGGATTCCGTCTAATATATATGCCAGCTAAAATTTTATGAAGAGGTTTGGCAATGTTAATGTTAATCATAGTGTTATTAGTCAACCAGAGGGTGTTTTGAATCAATCCCACAATGCATGCAATGTGCCCTATACTGTACTATACTAAACACATTTCAGTACTTAGAATAAAATTGTTTCAAGAAATTCAAAACCCAGGACCATTTCATGATCATTGAAAAAGTCCCTAAGTACTAGCACCTTGTGGCCTAAATGAGTGTAAAAATCATGGTTTTTAATGCATAAGAATAGGATTTTTGTGTCGATCCATGACCTTATTGGTTTAAGTTCCCAAACTGGTGCATGTGGGATTGACTCGATACACACGCTGGTTAGTCAACAAGACGTAAGCTTTCTGGCATGAGGCACTCAATTTTAGGCAACAACCAAAATATACCATTATGGGCCAAAAAATCATTCTCTCACAGTACCCCCCCTGGTATATCACAGATGCTACATCACAGAAAGTATACTTTTAAACTCAGAACTTGTCATATGATAAGCAAATTACCTATTTTATCTTATATTTATATCTTTATATCTATATTGGGCACAATACAATTACAAATACAATTTTCGGAAAGATCCCTACATTTTCTACTTCTTTCAAAATCAAGTTAAAATGATCACATGTAGGTTGGGGGTAAATTTTCTAATGGACTGATTGAATAGTTGTTAGAGTTAACCCTGTTAGATTTCAATAGTGCAATAAAAGAAAAATTTAAATTCCACCCATGAACAAGTTTACTATACTTTGGTTTCTCACCCCTAATAGGCAGACAATTACACGGGAATTGAATATAGAATAGGTATGGGTGTAACCGTAATATGCAATGGCAACACGCTTGTAGCAAAGGGAGCGTGCCAAAACAAATTAATTTCCACATGCAGTTAACCAAACCATAATTTGTTGCCTATTATGTGATGAACAAAGTATAAGTTTACCGCTTAAGTTGGCAGAGCCAGAAAGTAAATTCCCATCCTGAAAAGTTTTACTAGAATTAACCACTTGATTTGGTAGTGTCCAAAAAAGTAAATTCACTCTGGAACTAATAAATTAAGGCCAAGTTTTAAAAATAAAAATCTGTTGTTCGGTAACATCCCTTTCTCTTTCCGTCCATATTTTTAGTGTCAAGAAAACAAATTTTTTTGTCCTTTGGGGAAAAATTACTGTCTTCCTTGTCGAATTCTGATAAGACTCCACAGACACCCACAACATAAAATTTGTCTCCTCCCTTCCATCCCAATTTTTTAGGCATGTTACCCGGAAACACAAATTTTATTTTTGTTAGCCTGTATGCACCCACAAATTTTTTTTTTTGTGAAAAAACAACATTTTTTCCTCCTCCCTTTCCATCCAAATTTTTCAGAGCATGTTACCAGTAACAAATTTTATTGTTGTTTAGCCTTATGTCCAATAATTAAGTGCAAGCACTGGATTGTCACCTTGCACAGTACAAAGTCGTCGAATCGTTAGCCTGGTTATTCTTTATCTGGCATAGCGCACATGGATGGTGTATGTGCCGGGTTCAAGGGGTTTGTATGTGACCAGACATGTTCCATCACCGTTATCTTCACAGTTGATTTCTGTTTTGCTAGGGCCTTCAATAGATACACCAAGACCACCATAACCTGCAAGAAACATACATAGAAATAGTAGTCTAAAATTTAAAGGTGTATTTCGTGATTCCAGCACCTTCGGTTTTATTCATATCCTTGAGAAAAACTTATTCACAACTTTTTAGCTGATGCCGACTTTGCGGTTTTGTGTTATGAGCAAATGCTCGTTTCCCATAGGCCACTGTGCTATAATTTCTGTCCGTTTATGGACGGAAAATACAAAATTGCAAATTTCTTACAGACACGACCAAAATTGCAGGTAAGATTTGGCACACATGGATTACTAATGTTAACGGTTCAGATGATATGAAAATCTCAACTTTTTTAGGTAAGTCGGGGGGGGACGAGGCTGTGGATCACGAAATGCCCCTTTAAACACTAGTGAGAACCACTGTCTACTGTTGGCACATAAAATTTATATCTTGTAATATAAAAATCTTAGCAGCTACATTGCTAAACAAAGGGGTTAATGTATATAAAAGCTCTATAACCATGCAAACATATCAAATTTGAAAAATCTAGAGAGTGCACTATTTTTCAAATGTGCCAGTGTCTCTTCAAACGATTAGAATTCGCAAAAGTGTCCTTAGCCTGCTTAAGAGAAATTGTCATTGCACCTTTTAAATACATGAGAATATCAACAGTTGGAAGTGTAAAAAGTAGAGGCCTTTAATTTCACCCTCCCTTCCATGACCTCCCATTCATTGGGAAACTTGTAATACATGCTGCTTGCATGGCTCGTATCAGTCAGAGGGTTGTATTTAACCAAAACATCTAAGATTTTTTAAGGATTATAGGTAATTGTTATTCTAACCAATTCACATTGCATTGAGAGTAATAAGAAGGTAAAATACAAACCTGCATTTCTTGTATCTACTATGAAGTCTGCTGTTTGTCCGGCATCAGCCTCGGCTATGCCCCGCCCTCGTACCTTGACTTTACTTGCATCGCCTACATCTTGTGAACCTACGATGATCTTGAAGGGACTATTGGTAATGTGTTTGCCTGCTTTAGTGACACTAACAAGATGTTCACCCAACCTCCTTAAGGAGTGATGGATAACCTGCAAAGAACAACACAAAGCGATTAGAACAGATGAAGTTTCTTGTAAATCAATGTACTGGTTGGATTTTTCTTCTGACCTTAATCAGATTATTATGGATAAGGATGGCCCAGTAACGCCGAATGAGTTTAACTGGCCTCTAATTCCAGTATGCGTACCTACCCAAATTCTGTAAAATGTATAAGCTGCTTAGGTTTGTTTCAAAACACAACCCATGATCAACCGATAAGCAGTAGTGTGTATGAGCTTTATTCCAGGTGGTCTAGGTGGTCTCATTGGTCTTTTCTATTTAGGTATGTACGCATACTGGAATTAGAGGCCAGCTTGACGTCTTTCGCCCCAGTAACTGATCAGATTCTGGGATTTACCACATGTCCACTAAATGCCGGGCAAGAAATAGAGTCAATTCCTGGATATTCGGATGGGTGTGATATTGATAATTGATATGAGGGTTCAATCCTCGGCCATGCAGGGACAGGCTTTGTTGCAATTACAAAAACCTTGGACCATGGTACAAACAGTTCCTGAACAGAATCGGATCATCTTACTGGATACGATGCATTCTTTTATACAATGGTCTGTAATGACCGAAGGACTTATGCCATTGTGGCCAGGATGTAAAATCTGTTTGCCACTAAGTCGTAATAAAAGGGTTGGCCCATGTTGTTTTTTTTTTTTTTTTTTTTTTTTTTCTTTTTTTTTTTTTTTTTGTTTTTTCTGACCAAATAAAAAACTTATTGTTTTGGTGGTGCATGGATATAAGAATGCATTATTTTTCCAAATGCTGTGATAAGGAAATATTACTGACATGCCAGTGTCTTAAAAAGGTAAGTTATGTTTAAAAATCATTAATTTAATGAAATAATGTTGGCTGTTTCATCCTGATAACTTCAGTTGAAATTCACTAATCTATCTTAGATGTGAAATGATGATTTAGGTCAACATTATTTTACTAGCTACATTACGAGAGTATCATTAAACTTCTTACATGTGAGCCATTAAATAAACTCGTTACCTCCACGGTGATGAACATGGACAGACCCAAACTTTTAATGCGGTCTCACTTATATGAAATCTACCTATTAGAGATGGTATGATGACATTTTTTAATATAGTAAAACAAGGCGGTATGGTTAGGTCCAAGTCCTGCTAATTCCCAAGTTCCAGTTCCAAGATAAGCCTTTAATCATGCAGTTACAGTCCACGGCAAAAGCCTCGCGACCATTCATTGTGACTAACTCGGTTACAGCCATTATAATCCGGTTAGAGAAATTAAGCCAAGGTTTGGCGATTACCGCATCATTACGCACAGCCAATGACTGAGCCCAAACAAATCACATGACAATTACCCCGAGTTAACTCCATTCCCCGTGCATGCACAGCAGGTGTGGCCAATCCACCTCTACTTGCCGTAAACTGGGTTAAGTTTGTGTTCAAGACATGTTTTTCAATTGAGTGGATGACAACTTTCCCAGGGTCGTATGCTAATGATCTTTACCTCTCAATGAAGAGAATTTAATACTCTTGATTGACACGTTGGTACGAAAAATAACCGGTTCAACAAGGTGAACTTGTATTTAGCGATGCGTAAAATATGGTCCCACGCGAGACCGAATGTTGCGATCACTAACATGTGATAAATGCAACTCAATACCCTACCCTACCAATACCCTGCAACAATCCATATCCCTCCCAACACCGCAAATCCCCACGCCATCCCCAAAAACACCACAACTCACCACACCCCACCTATCCCCAAAACCCCCCGCAACACCTACCCCTCATAAAAAAACATCAACCACCCCACCTTACCCAATACCCTATAACATTGCCTCCCCTTCCACAACACACCGAAAAACCCGCCACATTCCCGCCTCCCAACACCCCGCAAACCTCATCCCTCGCAAAAATCTGCAAACCTCCATCCCCCTCCCCAACACCCGCCAAACCCCAAGCCACCTCACCCAACAACCCCACAAGAACAAAAAAAAAGAGCCCCAGTATATTCTCGTCCTTTGCATACTTGCCATCTATTGCCTTCCTCTTTCTGCAATCGCGATCATGACAACGTGTGTGTCCCTCATATCCCCCGCCACATCCCCCCCATTGAATCCTCCGTCCAGCGTACTGCTCCGTCCCTCCTTTATCTCTTCCCTGTCCACCGTGCTATATGGCCCACATATCCCTCAGATGTGTCTCATGACACTCCTTGCATGTGACATTCCTAAGGGATCACCTCTACCTCCTGTACCCTACCTTGTTTTTTTTGTTCTTGTGAACATTTTCTAAACAAAACACAAAGACAACAAACAAAAAAGAACCTAAGGAAAACAAGACAATGATGAAAAAAAAGAAAACGAGAAAATAACCGAACCCCAGACAAAAAATACCTCACCGAAACCCCCCCGACATAAACACCCAAACAAATCAACATCCCACGAAATGAACCCCCCGGCCGCCCCAAAACCCCGCCCCAACACAACCCCCCGCCCCAACCCCCAACAACCCCCCACTCCCAAACATCCACCCCCCTTCCCCCAACACCACCCCCTCCCATAGAATTAGTGGGTCTAATGTAGGGAAGGAATTTTGCCTATATGATTTACGGTTTCAGAGATACAGCAATTGGCATATGTAATTAGCTCATTGCATACCTAAAGCAGCATATCACATACTTTCAAATTGCAAAAAAAAGATAGTGTCCCATGATAGGCTATTATCCAATGTACAGGATTAGTATCCAATGTACCGTTTCAAAACTTCTAGCAATACGATGCTTTTGAACGATTAATTAGCTCATTTGCATACTCATTTGCAAAATACGCCAAAAATATCTCAGGTCAAGGACCTCTTAAGCCGCTTCCTTCACCAGTTGGCATCATTATACGCCGGACGGAAAACTCCAGAAAACTTGTAAACACGCCTTGCAGGAAAATTCTCAAAATGATGCAAAGGAGATACTTTAATTAGCATCTTTTACGGCCAAAATTCTAATCAGGTCGAAGGAGAACTCATCAACCCGCTTATTTCCACCAAGTGACATTCATTGTCCCCTTATGTAACTCCAGATAAATGGTATCCACATTTGTTAACATTTTTGTCACCGACGGACGCACTGACGGACGAACGAACGGACCGGACGAACGTACGCTGCTCATTTCATAGTCCCCGTTCCTGAACATCTTCGGCGGGGACAACAAACCTGGGCGTGGTGATGAAATCATATGGCAAGTCGGATGAATGTTTACTGTGAATATGCTATTATTGAGTTTGCACGGGAGATTTGGCCGAGGGTGCATTGGCCACTTTTTTTCCATATACCGTATGATTCTCTAATAAACGCCCCCTCTAATAAAAGCTCCCCCACTACTTTTTACTGAAAATAAAAACCTCAAATAAACGCCCCACGTTTTGATTGCCGAAAGTCCCGGCCTGAAATCACCAATTTTGTCCACCACCAAACAAGTACACTGCTAAATTACAGCACAGATACCTTTGTAAGTGTATATTTGCAAAAACTGCACTCTTTTAATGCCAATTTTGTGCAAGGATACATTATAGCTATTATATAGCGTAAATATCAGCGACTTTTGTCTGTGTGCGCGGCAAAATATGTGATAAGGACACGCATGTTTTGTGATATCCTATTTTCTGAAAGTCACCGGTACATTGCCATAAGGCTGAGCTGCCAACTGTACTAGTAGGGATATTCTATATGTTGTAAATAGTTTGAAGTTGCCAAAATTACAGAAGTACGAAGTGCGGAATCCCCCAAAAATATGGATTTAAGAGAGCAAATAATAAAAAAAAAAAAAAAAAAAAATAAAATATAACCTTGAATTGATAAACAGCTGCAGTAAAAGACTACATTTTGACCCAATGACCAAATGACATAAATAAGGACCCGACTATCTTTGAACCTTGGTTGTTAATTACATCGTATAGCTGTTGTTTGCTTGGGAAGCTTTGTAAACCAATACGAATTCAGTAGTACCCGCCAATCAAATGGTAGTTTCACAGCGTTCGCGGCAGTATTTCCTAGGTTGCGATCACATGGTGCTAGTCACCCAGTGGTGCAAACTTGGAAAGGGAATTTAAGAGTAAAATTAGTGTAGTAAAGGAACGAAATCAGCCAAGGAAAAACATGTTTTAAAGAGGAATATATACAGCTCAAATGGAAAGGAGTGGTAATGTGAGGTCCTTCGTGTGATAGTGATTTTGCCACTGCATGATCGCTTGAGTTGATCGACAAAGTAGCCTTAACATCACTGGGAGCAGGTAGGTAAAACGAATCATCCGCGAAATCCATAATTATTTTGCACAGCGGTCGGGGCGTCATAATTGCGAAAAAGTTGAAACTCACAAAACAAAATACGGGACTCAAAGTGGATTTCTGAGTACTGAAAAGGTAATTTTAAAAGTTGGCAGCTCTGCAGAGGGTGCTGCCGAATGTTTTAATGTAAATTAATGGGAACAAATGACCTCAAAAAAACGCCCCCCTTTTGAAAAATGCAACGCCATGGGGCTTTATGAGAGGATATACGGTAAAGTGTTATGAGGACAATTTTCTTCAAGTGTTTTGGTTATCATTTTACATGTAATTTTAGAAGAATAAATTCTATTCTTTAAATGACGTTGGAAAGAAAATATCAGATCATATAGTTTTATACAGCGATGCAAAATTTGAGGCTGCCTATTCCAAATACACGGGAGATTTTTTGGGGTCCAGCGTCAATTGTGACCACCGGGTGGGTGGGAAATACAAAAGTGCGACCGTAACTGAATATTTGTATTGGTGACAATTCGTTTTCAATAGCAGGGGCACATTCATGGAATACACTCCCTACTTTCATCAAGGCAACACCTTTTTAAGTGTCTCAAAAAGAGGTAAAATAAGTTTTCACATAATCAAAATTTCCCCCCCCTAGCTGATAAAACTTTGAGTTTTCATGTCAGTCCATTAGTTTGTAAGGTGCTTTCCAAATTGTATTTTTTATAGAAAACAATTGGCGTGCAGGTGTAAATGTTAAAATGTGACATGTGTTAAGATGCATTTTGGGGAACATTATTATACCTTGTGACGGACTTTTTCTCCTTGTAGAAAACATACCATAATCGATCATTAATTATGGGGACACGAACGACGAAAACACCGCGTATGTGAGTATCCTTACCTAGGAAGCGTATGTTCCAATGCCCTCGACAACGGCAATATATCGCGTTGAATGCAGGGCGCAGTAGGGCATAGTCGTGCGTAAGTTGAATGCATGAACGCTTGTATCAAGCTCTCTGTGCCTACGCCGTGTCCCAGAATTAAAGACACTATCAGTGATTTGAAAAATATTTGAAATTTGCAGGAATAGCTTCAAAGTGAAGGATAAGTCTGTAGAATTCTCATAAGTTACTTTTTCCAGCTGTAAAATTGACAGAAAAGGAAGAAAACGGCAGTGTTCCAAGATACGATTCTCCATTCAATTACGTGTTGTAGTAAGTGTCCGAACGGACAGTATTGACTAAAATCTCCGATTCTGTCCTTATTAGGTTGCTTCTGGTCTTATCATTTGCAGGGTATGTTAGGATACCTGTACTTGTTACATACATGCAAAAATCTGATTTTTGATGATTTTTTCGATTTGCTGATTTAGCAAATCACTGATAGTGTCTTTAAAGAATCCGATTATAGTGACATATGATGTAACCTATACAGATTTTGTTTTTGGTTAGAGAGTGCAGTACCTAATTTATTAAAGGACAGTCCAACACCCAATAACAATTTGAGAATGATGTCCATCAAAGTGGTCCATTTTAACGCTGATGACAAAATGTATGTAAGATGCTGAAACAAACCTTTTTTCTTGTCTTAACTTGTGATAGATATTCTATCAATGCAGTTTTATCAATTTGGGTTTCAATAGTTTAACAACAATAACAAATAAACGATATATAGAAAGGGTTAATTTATGATTCCACATTTAAATGCTTCAAAATTTAATTGAATAGATGAGGTTGAAGGTAGTATGTAAAAACATGTCGTAGTAGCCTGAGTAGTGGCGTAGCTAGAATTTTGATATTGGTGGGGCAGTGTCATATCTGAACCGAATCTATGCAAGGTTTGTTGTCACGTTACTAAAAGCCCTGGTAGCCCAAAGGTCATCCTGCGGGTCATTTGATGATGTGTGGCATATGAAATGTGGTATCATTGTTTTTTACCATATTTTCAATCAGGTAATGAGACCTTTTTTTTGCAGTATCAATGGCAAGCCTGGAAAAAGTGCGGGAACTGGGAACATGGTTCCCGGAAATCTGTCCAAATTGGAGGTAAATTTTGTCATGTAAATAACAAATACATAAGAAATTGAAGGGAAATTTTGCAATCTAGGCTGGAATTTTGATTATGTTCCCCGGGAACCTAAGGCTTTTTTTTCAGCCCCGATGCCAATGGCATGAACAAAATGATCGGAGTTTTTTCTAATGTTGATGCATTACGGTGTTCAAATTCATTGACTGCTTGGAAATCTGTTGCAGTGAAGCTCACCAACGGCTTGTGAGTCACACCCCAGTGACCTAATGGCATAAACATTCCTTTTGCAAAGGCAAGTGTTGCCAATATTATGTGTTGTATACATGTTACCTGTTATCAGTAAATGTTGCAGTAGTGATTGATTATTTCTGAGATTGCATCTACTAAGGCCAAAATAATAAAATATTTCCATAATCCAACTGACCCCTACAAAAGGTCTGCCAGACTCAAAAATTTTTTATGCAGAGTAGCACCAAGAAAAAATGCTGACCAACCCATGATTTTCATTCACATTTATATTCTTTTACCAACATAAAGATTGTTTTTATTGTCTTAAGATGTTTTAAACAACTACAACAAAGTCAAAATAAAATAATTTGCTATCAATGAAGCACAGTAGCATGTTTTGATTGGATTTTGAGTAAGTCAATCTTGAAAAAAATCCAAGCGAACCTAACATTTTTGCTTCTGTTAACAGCAGGCAAACTTTTTTAAGGCATTTTTTTCCCCGCACCATCTTTTTTCACTCGTGGTCTCCTGGTCGCTTCATTTTTAAAGCCCACCTCAACCGAGCTTGACAGTCGTAGTAGTAGTAGTAGTATTGCCCGTTTGTGATACATTCCATTTGGATCATCTAATGACCTTGAAGTTCAAAAATAGCTAATCCCAATTACTCGCCATCTATTTCAGATTGTTCATATGTCACAATTATCTTTAATGTTCAAATGCTCATACAGCTCAATTGTAGGATCAGAAATAAAGGGCATTTTCCAAAGTCAATTTTGCATAATTTTTTTGCAAAATCACAAAAAAAGATATACTTTTTCATTTGCAAATTTATGAAATTCTGAGAAAGGGTAGTTCGTGGAAAGCTTTTATTTTCATCCTGGAATGCATAAATTTCATCATGGACTTAACAAATATTGACAGCGGCTTTCATTTAGGCCTATAATCAGGTGGAATGGTAAGTTAATGCACCTATTTCCTTTACTGATTATACAATGCTCTTGTGTCTTTACTGACTGTATTTACCATATCATGCTATCATGTTTGAAAAGGGTGGTAAATTTTTTTAAAATCATAATTTTGCAAAAAACGGGGATCAATTTAAACCCGATAATTCTCAATTTTGCAGATGAAATGGGTGTTTTATACACCCAAAATGCTAAGGGGGGTATTGTTTTCAATTCCTACGCACAAGCATGGGTACAAAAAAGTTTGCCGAGTGACAGGGCCGGGATTTTTGCTTTATATTAGAAATTTCCAGAATAAAGCATAAAATTGGCAAATACACAAACAGGGACAAACATTATGCCTTTGTGGTATTCAACTCTTAACACAATGAGCCTCTCTATACCTAAAGTCTTAAGGATACTCATTGTTGTTCTGTGTATCATTGGGGGAAATCTGCCATATTCACCCTGACCAAACAGGGATCCAACCTATTAATCCAATGCCAACACTGCTTTCACAGTGACTGTGAGATGTAAATGTAACCGAACTTCTCGTGGAGATAATGCCACCCAACACTGTATGAGGAACATGGACATAATATGTATCCTTAGGGACATGTATGGCATAGTCGCATGAATTTTTGACAGATTAGTTCCTGGTACAGCCAGATGTTGCATGCACCACTGATGCAAAGTTTACATAATTTTGTTGGCAGTTAATTGATATGTTGAGACATTGGCAGTGGCCGAATAACTCTTGTTATGACAAAATTGTTTTCGTGAAGAAGCTATGAGAGTCCATTGAGCACATCTCACAGAATTACACATCCCATTTTGGCAGAATGACACATTATGGAAATGCAATGAACATGTATGAATGAAATACTTCCCAGATTCTTGTTGCAACTATAATAGCAACAGTAGAAAAGAAAAGGACAAAAAGGTTAATTTTCTACCTTTTCAACTCTTGGACTTTTATACTTCTTTTTGAGTATATGCATGCCTCTCACACAGGGGTATTGAATTCATCTAGAAAAGCCATGGTATACGTCATGATCAATGCATGGTTGTCATATGCAACACATGTGACACCCATGCATTGATCATGCCCTGAATATGGATAATCCAAATGAATTCAATACCCTATATGGGAGATGCAATTATTCTATAAAATCTAGTACCTTTCATAGGTAAAAGGTAAAGGTAGTCCCATACTGAATGAGCATGTGGGCATTCTGGTAGAGCGGCACTACAAACACGGCATTGGCATTATGGAATAGGGTGGCCAGTTCCTTTCTCTGCCACCTGTACATCCACCAGTCTAAATAGACCAGTTACCCATTTACAGTCAGGTAACTGGAGGCACCCTGGCTGGGAATCAAACTCACAGCCTTTGGGGTAGGAAGCACTTTACCACTACACTATCCTACCTTTCATGGGGTGTAAGGGAATACACATGGAATAGCCAAATTAATCACACCGCCCTTAAACATGAGCAATACATATCTGTCACACATTTGATACCACAGATTAAACCATGGATCGACATCAAAGCCATAGGCTGTATGCTAGCCAGTATGTGACAGAATGCTCTTGTAAACAACATTAACTTTGTGCACGGTCTGTCGGCGGTTTTTCACCCAGACACGTATGCCATATGAAAATGTCTCCACATATCAAATCACTTGCAGAGAAGGTATGTAAACTTTACATCCGCGGTGCATTGCAACATCTGGACACATTAAGAACTGGGTTTGACAATGCTACATGTGGCTATGTCATACATGCCCTAATGCCTTTTTACTAGCTGGAAACGATCTGGTGCTGGGAATGGCTTCTGACTAAGACCTCAAAGTTCTTTAATGTCTGAGAAATAAATCCTCTGACATTTGATTGACACTGATGCCTTCAAAATGTCAACACCCCTTAAATTAACTCAGACTGATATCTTGTGACGTTCGGGTTACCTTGTCAGTTTCACGGTTCTGCTCAAACGCTTCTAAATCATTTTTGCACTGCCAGAAATACAGTCTTTTTTAATTGACCACCCTTTTCAAAACATGATATGGTAAATACAGTCAGTAAAGACACAAAAGCATTGTATAATCAGTAAAGGAAATAAGTGCAATAACTTACCATTCCATCTCATTGTAGGCCTATATGAAATTTTCTCAAATTTGTTGGAAAATTAGTCAAAATTCTTTAATGGAAACTAACATTTTCTAAATTTTTTTGGAAAATTAGCAAAATTTCCTCAATCTGAAGTCAAAATTTTCCAAATTTGTTAAAAAAGCCACAAAATTTTTAGGGAAAAATGGCAAATGTGTTAAATTTAACCAAAAATCTTCACCTATGGTATAGCTATGGGTCCCCTTTTCAGCAAAAATTGGTATAGATATAGGTCCTAATTCCAGATTCTCAGAGGCATGTCCCTACCCAAATCAAACTTGAGATCGCCCTGGTCTTAAATTGAACACAAAGTTACAATTTCATCCAGGTGAAATTGTGGTAAATAACTAATTGATAAGGAAGCTGTTGGTGCATGGCCTATTCTAGATGAATACCATATGCCCTTATAGAAGGCATAACTTGAATTGTGTATGGGGTATTGAATTCATTAGGATTAGCTATGATCAGGACATGATCAATATATGGCTATCATATGCAGTGCATGTAAGGGTCATGTATTGAATAAATCCTGACCATGTCTATTCCAGATGAATTCAATACCCCAATTTGGCAGCCAGAGAGCGTGTTTCTACTGCTGAAATGGTAAAAAGCGGCTTCTGCTGATCCGCTATGGACCTGGCTTTTTTTCGCTATATCTCAACTGTTTCTATTGAAGCACATACGCTGTATGTGGCATCTCGACTGCATTTATCGCCTATCATGCTTTCGACGGACCCAGCTGGGTCACAATATTTCCAGTTCCATTAGTAAACTTCTATGCATTGTCTTTGGCTTGAAGTGGAGTCTTACATGAATTGTTGGCCCCTTCCCTTCATTTATTTATCTTGATTCTTTTGTATTTTCTTTTAATGGATGGTAACCAATCCCAGGTAGGTTTAAAGCAAACTAAAGAATTACTAATGTTCATCATGAATAATTTTTTGATGTTGATTCAGTTCTGAAATGAAAAATGACAGTTAATGCGTGTGATTTGAATGCCGCGCGTAGGGATTTTGCTTACCAGCGTGCCTTGGCATAATTTCGTGCCAACGCGGCAAAATGCCGCTATCGCTGTTTCTACGGTGAACTAGCAGTATACAACACAGCAAAAACCTTCGTGAGCGTTTGATTTTGCCAGACTGCATATGTGAAAAAGCGGGAGGTCAGTTTTCTATGAGCTGGATAAATGGATCGATCGTGTCCGACAAGTAAATGCCCAGTAAAAAACACGCTCCAAATATTCAATTTCAGTTGTGCCGTTCAGAGTGGAGCGTACATTTTCATCTGGAATAGCCAATGTGACAAACTATCAATTTAAAGAATGAAAAGAGTCAAAATATTTGTATTTTGCAGGAATAGCTTAAACATGAATGATAAGTCTATAGAATTAACAAGAGTTATTTTTTCCAACTGAAAAACAGTAGGGTTCAAAGAAGTGAATCTCATTCAATTAGGTGTTGTAGTTAAGTGTTCCATATAAAAAGTAATGACTAAAGTATCAAATTTTGCCTATTAGGCTGCTTTCAGTCTTACCACTCTTGGGAGGATACCGAACTGTTACAGACATGCAAAAATCTATTTTTTTTTTTTCGATTTTATGATTTAGCAAATCCACTGATAGTGCCTTTAACACCCTCAATCAATTATTTCCTCTAAGATCGAGAGATCTTACTTAAAAAAAGTAACTTCAAAATGCACCTCCAAACTTAAAGGACCATGGACTGATTGCTAATAACCTTCCCAGAATCCCAGATTTACCAGAAGTGGTCAAAATTTTGGTATTGACTAAAGCTAATATTGTTCTATTTTACCCTGTGAAATCTTATGATAAAGGATGTTTGTTTGAGTGTGTGAGCTAAAATTCACTGATGTTAAAATAAGACCATTGCCAGGTTAACTGCCTCACGCTAACTTTGGTAAGAACCACTGATCACATGACACAACAACAAATCTATGGCATATCATAATTGGAACAAGGGTATGAGCCAAGGCTTGAAAACCAGTAACCATTGATACTAACATTGCGCTTCATTAGGGAATATGCCCTTGGCAACCAATATAAATTTACACAAGTAACTTTATTAGATTACACAAAATCACATTTCGCTCTCACATCAAAATGGATTGAAATTAAGAGGTGTGAAAGTTAACAGATGGGGGTTTTCGGGTGAATGCCATTCTATCAAGATGTAAAACTTTATCCCCCTTTAATCAAGAACTAGAGATTGTGAATTGAGGGAAAATTCCTTGCTCAATAGCATTGTTGATGAGCTGTAAGTGCTCAGTGCAAGAATTTGTTATCCACTTAATCAAATTAGATAACAAATTTTGGCCGAAAAAACTTGAAATTCAGAATTTAACACCTTTGAGTTAAATCACAGGAAAGTGGCCCACAGGGATCGAACCGGGGACCGCCTGCACCAAAGGCGAATTACTCTAACCAGTGGGCCACGGGCTCCCTAAAGTAATGATTTAACATCACCACCTGAATTGTCCCAATTAAAGAGGAGTAGCCAAATTTGTGCAGAATTGTAGAATTGTTTAGGAAATTCTTCAGCAGTCACTCTTTACAAGGCTGCAACATCTACTATACTTTCTTGGAATCCTTTCCCACATAGCCTATATCAGATTTTATGATTGGTGTTTCTTGCACAAACATTACATGCCATTTTGTTTGTTGTGATGATGCATGTGTGGATGTAAATTTAAATTCCCTCTTCTTCATGATTTTTTTAAGTTTTGTTTTGTTTGATTTTCCTATTGTTTTGAGATTTAGTTTAGTAAGTTTGTGAGTGTATACCACCCAATTTGGATCCCTTACTTTTTCCCGATTCTAACCCAGATAATCATTGAAATAGGGAGAAGATGCACGTTGCACTTGCAATGAAAATATAACCAACCCGTACCAGGGGTGTGGGGGTGGGCGGTCGCTAACCCCCTAATTCCACAAAAGGTCCAACTTTTGTTGCTGAATTATTGGAAAGAATTTAGTATCTCGCCACCACCCGATGAATTTGGCAGCCTTAACGGATAACTGAATGTTGAATGATGTTGTGGCAGAATACTGAATCATCCCGAATTATTGCATAAACAAGTCCAAAATTTAGAGAATTTTGGACAAGGAAGTCCACTTTTTGTGATGATATTTCAAAAAGGTCATTTTTTCGAAGTCCCGCACCCGACCCCAAAATAAATCCTGCGTACGGGCCCTGAAAGATAATATCAATAGGAGAAAACCCCACGGCAAAGGGTGTTCAATGATATCATATGAAGAGGAATTTAGACTGCCTTGGGTGATTCTGGCCGATGTTATTTGGTGTGTTTCAATGGTACCCTGTCATGTGTCTTTCACCCTTATTACTCATCTCTAACCTCTGGATTTAGAAATTAACATCCTCCAGACTGATCTCAATATGTCATATTCACCCTCACAATATACCAAACCTTACAATATTTCCCTGGGCCAAAAACCTCTTTAGAGCACACGGCTCCTCTCTGCCTGATGGTGGTCGAATACTAGCTTGGATTTCTTAAGTCTGTCTCGTTGATCTTAAGAGGAACCTTCACTAGGGGTACCTACAAAACCTTGCTCCCAGCGTTGTCGTAAATACGAACGAAACACTTATATTGGTATAAATATAGTCTTGTCTTGTAAATTTGGTAATCACCTGTAACAGATGTTCATTGCAACCTTCAGTCTCATTGTACTATTCAATGTTGAAATTCATAATATACTCTGTTTGGCTTGAGTTAGAGGGGATGTTTTATGAGGCAATCCAAGTTTTGATTGTGCCAACGCTTTGCTACATGTGCGTAAATGCTGCCAATCTGAGATAAGTGCATTGTTCAAGGCATGCGATATCTAACACCCGCAGCTACGACACCTACTTTGAGATCAAACGGAATATACCTATGTGGAAAACAGACCTAATACTCCACAATATGGTGCCTTTCAAATTGGAAGTTATTCAATGTGCTATTCCATTTGGAATACATACTCCCGGTGAAAACATAAGCAAGTCACAACAGAGGGGGGTGTGGTTGGTATGTTTCAGTATGTATTCTCTGTTTGAGCTCAGTTTGAATGGTAACACCACCGCGCATGTTTTAATTTTCTTGCGTGCACCTAATAAAAAGGCGGCACAATCAAAATGCTAGAGGGACTGTAGAGTTGCGTCATGACATTACCCTTGAACTTGAGAACGAAAAGAGCATAGTTGTCAAATGCCCTCTTCCATTTGAAATCTACGCTATTCCCTTGTGGCAAACTTGACCTAAATCTTTTCACAGGGGAGTACAGACTACAAATGTAAATAGCCCATTTCATATAACCTATACTGTTTCACCTCGTCATGGCAGTGGGAAATCGTGGAATTAAGACTTACACGCAGCAGTCACATGCGTCTTGCATTGCCGTCTTCGTTCGCACTTGTAATTACGCCCGCACTTGGGTGTGGCGCCAGAACTTCCCTGTCTGCTCTACTGCCACGACAAGGTGAAACAGAGTATAGGTTTGGCTATATTCCACTTATTTTCCTCGAGTCAGTGACGTCCACCGTTCAGCGCTTGTTGTGCACATGCATATCTTGCGCACCAACTTTATCCGCGTAGCGTCCGTATGCCCAGTGGCGTAAATTTCTTTTTGACATGGGGGGGGATGGGGTTGATGAAAATTTATGAATAAAATGGGGTTTGCTAAAAGATCCATTACTAGCACGCGCAATGCGCTAAAAATTTGCCATTTAGAAGCTATAATTATAATTAGAATAAAATGTGCGCGAAGCGCGTGGAAATTTACCATTTTTAAACTATTATGGTAAAATATGAGGTACTAGTAGTTGGTATGTACCGTCTAAATTGATATTTTCACAATTGATTGCCTTATATGTATAGATATTTTTTTGTCGTACCTGTTAGAGGGATCAAAGGTGCAATTTTGTGAATATAGCTTTCCCCTAGTTTAGTGGTAATGTGCCAATTAATACATTTTCTCATTTACTCATTGCAGTGCGATACCAAATTATCCAAGGTTCTGGTTTTTTTCATTGGATTGTTTACGATCACTATAATCATGAATTGCATCTTTAAAATTTTAATGTACTTGTATATTTAAATGTCCCTCTGTCTTATATTGGTGTGGTGCTCTTGTGCTCTTGTGGGGTCAGTGTTTTGGTGGTGTGTGTGGGTGAGAGTGTTTTTGATGTTTTTTGTAATTTGTATGTTTTTATGTTGGAAAATAAATAAAAGAATTTGAAATACAAAAAAAAAAGGTTATTTTGGGCCGAAAACACATGAATGGGCATCAACATTGGGGGGATGATCGTATTGACCCCCCCCCGCATCAAAATATTGGGGGGGGGAGATAAATCCCCCATCCCCCCAGGATTTACGCCTATGCGTATGCCAATGCTTTGAATCAATGCTCGCGATTTAGTGCTGTGACTGTTGCATTACACACTGACGTCGCTGACTCGAGAAAGGTAAAAGAACTATAGAATTATGAAATCATATTTGCAGGTGTATAACAAAGAAGGAATACATGATACATATGCAAAATAGTTGCCTAAAGTAATGTTATGAAGTCAAATTTTAGGTCGGATAAAAGAGCAGTAAACAACTTTGAAAACTTTTGATGGCAGCATTTTCTAGTAATCACATATGTGCAGATAATAATAATAATAATAATAATAATAGCGGGATTTATATTGCGCTTTTTACCTGAGGATTCAAAGCGCGCGGCCTATTATCATTACGCTGCATCAGGAAATCGTCAGAATCATGTCGCTTCATTAAGGTTTGCTGCCAGGCCAACTAGCGCACTACCTATCAGCACTTAGATTGTGATATTCCCTCTAACAGCTTCCCATTTCACTCCTGGGTGGAGAGAGGCAAGCGATAAATAATAAATACCCCTAATGCCAATATCATTGGAATATTTTAGCAATCCTCACATTTCAATGCTATCAGAATCCTTATCAAAGGACCTTTCAATATGCCTTCAATAAAAATCCTACTAGGATCAAAACATCAGCCATAGTCTTTCATTTATCAACACGGGATGTTCTTGAGGTCAAGCAGTTTGCAACATTGATCCATCTTCATCAGGCAACTGTCTGGTCATGTGACAAGTACATGAAGAAATCCATTGATGTTGGATACAATGGTGTAATGTTTATAACAGGCAAGTTCATGTATCTGACTTGTACTTCTCATATTCTTTACTCTTGATTTGATAGTCTACTTCAAAATATCAGAAATGTGAACTCATTGCATAATATCACAAGTCAACTTCCATCTTATTGAGTAATAATTTCTTGGCCATGCACACGCGCATGTTGCTTGTGGCATGAACTGCATCTACGTGCAACCCAGTGGTGCGCCATTTTGGCAGGGAAGCAGGCCTTCCGAGCAACTTGGCCAAGAAATTATTACTCCAACTATACTCTGTTTCACCTAGTCATGGCAGTGGGAAATCTCGGAATTAAGACTTACACGCAGCGGTCACGTGCGCGTTTTGCATTGGCATCTTTGTTCGCGCTTGTAATTAAGCCTGCACCAGTACTTCTGCGTCCACTCTGCTGCCATGACAATGTGAAAAAGAGTATATGGAGTAATTCATATTGGATTATTTCTGTTGATAACTGACAGCAGAATAAACTATACATTGCTTCATGTTATAAGTTTCTTTGTGTGAACCTAATAGTGCAACTTCGTCAAAATATCTTCTTTAAAAATGTATGTTACAATATTACCTTAACTTGATAATACAATTTAAGTTGTGTAATACATAGCTTACATTACCCGAATTGCATATTGGTAACAACATACTTGATTTGGGTGTTGTTGACATGCTTGTACAGCATATTCATATTGTATGTAATGCGGGTTGGTGGGACAGGGGAGATGGAATTCTGTAAAACCAATTGCATACAGCCACATGGTAGGAGTGAATGGAATCCTTTAGCAGGCTGTATGGGTGCTGACAGCCATAAGGGAACATTGAATGGGATCATACAGCAGGCTGCATGGGTGCATGCTGGGATACACAAGATTGTCTCCGATTCATATCATCATACATCCCTAGCGGCGAGCAAGACATGCAGAGCTCATGGAAGGGAAATGCTCAGAGGAAGTATCATTTTGTAAGAGCAAGGCTGTACCTTCATAAATAGGCAATATCTGCCTGATGCTAAATGGGTTATTCCAGTTGACATCTGCACTCCCTCTGTGCAAGATTCAGGTAAAATCTTCCACAGAGGGGGTATGTATTTCAAATGGAATAGCCCATTGGGTAACTACATTAGAAATACATACACTGTTGAAGATTTGAGTGAAAGCCTTTCAAAGGGCGCAGTATGGATTTCGAATGGAATAAAACAATACATTCTTCTTTTAGCACATTTACTATGTCTGAAGTCTTAGGTGTTGGGGTGGTATCTTTGATAAACCAGTTTTCATCCCAAGACACCAGACTTTGGTATTGAGAACTATATTGTATGTATCAAAATAATTCAAGACAGCCAATGCATATTTCAGGTACAATTTCTTGCACTCATGCAGCATACTAGACATTCCAACATCTACTATGACCATGTACTACCCTATGATGGTTTGGAAGTTACAACTTCTTTCATCCTCCCCCCCCCCTTCTAAAATAGGCTGATATGATCATGGAAGCATCAGGGGAGAAGGCAAATGCTAATCCAGCACTCAAAATGATAATGGAAGCAAGCACTTTTATCTGAAACCAATAACGCTATCAAGACACTTTAAATGCAGGATAAATATAGACTGTCAACTTAATGGAGTGACATATTGATTGAGACACGTCTGCCAGCTTACAAGAAAAGAAATGCATTAATATGCAGATTTCCGACTGACTCCGCCCACAATAGTGTCAGTATTCTTACGATCTTTCTTCACATTGGTTATCAAGGCCAGCTAATGGATAGAGCTGATATTGCTAGCAAAATTGGCCATCATCATCCAAATATACAATATGCATGCTTGACGTACTTGTATATCCTGCATATTTCCATCGTTCTTGTCAAATACGAGATCAAATCTATTCAAAAGGGCTTTTCCTTGTACATACTATATGCCAAATTCCCCAGCATAATAATTACATCTGAAATGATTTACAAGAATTGTACACCCATGGATGTAGCTTTTCATTTTTGTAATCAAAATTTCTCTCAACACTGAAGCAACTGCACCCCCATCACATTTTTTAATTTGACGACTTCATTTCGGCCAGCAGCTGTTGAAATAACTTAATTTGTTGTCGTAAAGCAAAGAAAATAAGCACTCCAGAAGGGCCAATCAAGAACGCATGAACATATGCTTGCAAAAAGGTCCTTTCTACTGTAGGGACATTTAGGCTATACTCGCTGAAAAGTTTGAGCATGTTATGTTACTCCTCTTAAATATATCAATGTACTGCCTAGGGTCACAATGCGCCATCAGTCAATTGACATACGAGATATTGAAAGCCCATATTAATGTTTTATTCAAAAGTAAATATAAGCATTTGTCCATTAAAGGAAATATGTCAATGAATTCTGATATTTGGAAAATTTGGTATGGATGGAAAGCTTAAGTACGTAGATTACATATAAATCAAAATAAGTTGAAAATTGTCCAATTTGTTGAGTCTTTTTGTCCCTTTTAATTTTTCCGCCCAATAAGCTTACTCGCAAACGATTCCGACAAATCCACCACGCAGGCAAATGAGGTGACTCAAAGTGATTGACCATCCATAATTACGTCTTGTGACCATCAGAATCGCAGTGGTTGCCACTTTCCCATAACTGCGATCGATGTGCTTTTTTTTATATCATAATAATTAACCACACGAAATTGAAACAAAATATGTCATTCATTCTGTAACTTATTTTCAAATTTTAGTGATTACTTTCATTAATCCATCAATATTACAGTGTCAGCATAACAATTCGAGTCAACACGATGTTTTTTGGTCATCACTTTGACGTCCACGAGGAGAGCAAATTGGGCGCTTTTTGATCAATGAATCCGTTGCGAAAAATCCGCCCGTTTCTTCGTATGTCAAAACAGCAAAATTAACTGCCTTTATTTTGTATTTACATCAAATTGTATTATTTTTTTTCGGGAATTTGTGATGTATGTACATATTTTTACGAATGTAGTCAAACTGAGCTTGACAAAATCTTGACATATTTTCTTTAAGACATTTTTAAAATAAATATGGCTTGCAGAATATTAATATCTGAATATTTTTTTTAATTAGCTAGTCAACATAATGTCGAGTCAGTTCGCCTTTCTCAACGTGCCCCAAACCTGATAATTATAACAAAAAAAATTTTGTTCAACTAGTGTCTCATCCTCATCCAAATAAAATTGGAGATTAAGTGCTCTTTCATTTCCTGTAAAGTTTGAAACCAGAGGGCCTATTGAGTCCATCCCACAACACAAGTTTTGGGAAATTTCACCCTCATTAAGGTCATGTGACCATCAAATCCTATTCGTAACACAGAAAAGACACCGCTTTAACTAATTTTAGCCCGCAAAGCACTTAGGTAGGAATTTTTAATCAGATTTGTGAAATTTTTTTGTGGTCTTAAACTTCTTGAAAACACTTTTTAGTAAAGTGTTTTGGTAGCAGTACGTATAGGCACATTGCAACTGCATTATGGGATTGATTCATAACAGCCTCGATTTGAAACAGAGTTCATTAAACTTTGTTCGGCACAAGATGCCCTATGAAGACTTCTAATCTGTTTTATCTTCATAATTTTAATTCTCTTTTATCTGTATGCCAATAAATAACCCAAACCGTCTTGCCATGCATCTAACTTTGTTACTTAGTGAGAACATTCTTATCCTTATACATACAACTGCTTATCATTCATGAAACATTTCCCCCTTGATTAAGATATTTTTGTACTCCTGATTTGGGTGTTTTTTATCACAATGGAGAAGTTTATGCATCAATTACTTGAAAAAATGTCTCCTGTCGCAAACTATTTTAGCTGTCATTGCCCTCAAATTTGATGAAAAGCTTTTCCTTTCAACTGACCAGGTCGACTCAAATCAAAACATTCCTAATTGTGTATGGGCCCTCAGCCCCAAATACCTCCTCTACTTGAATTCTAATGCTCTTTATCAAATCATTTTAAACACACCCATACTTTGATTTACAAGTGCTATGCCAACACTTTTACACACCAAAGTACTCCGTCCCCGTAGCTTTTTGTGTACATGTCAATCGATATTCATTATTCCTCAAAACCTGCAGTTTATTTTGGCGACTGTCGCAAAACGCACTGCGAGCTTGATCCAGTACACCACAGGACAGTGATACGGCACTTCTTGACTTTCTTTACAAATCATTCATTCCCTTTCAACAGAAATATACTTAAGCTGTGTATATTTCACTTCCATTGCATGCATTGTTTTCATTTTATTCTACATTGTGCTAAAATATTACAGCAGTAGTAGTAGAACGATTTATTCTAACCATATGATACAATCATAGCTAATAAACTTTAAAGGGGCATTTCATGATCCACAACCTCATCCCCCCGATTTACCTCGAAAAAGTTGAGATTTTTCGCAAAACTCACTGCGAGTGTGATCAGTACAACACGGACAGGGATAAGTCACTTCTTGATTACTTTCATTCCCTTTCAACAGAAATATACTTAAGCTGTGTATATTTCACTTCCATTGCATACACCATTTTCACTTTATTCTACATTGTGCTCAAAAATTACACAGTAGTAGTACTATTTGGAACAAATTATTCTAACCATATGATACAATCATAGCTAATAAACTTTAAAGTGAAAAATTGTAGGACGTTTGGGACGAAACATGTTGAAACAACCAAAACAAAAAAAAAAAAAAAAAAAAAACAAAACTCACTGCGAGCTTGATCAGTACAACACGGACAGGGATAAGGCACTTCTTGATTTCTTTACAAAGCATTCATTCCCTTTCAACAGAAATATACTTAAGCTGTGTATATTTCACTTCCATTGCATGCATTGTTTTCATTTTATTCTACATTGTGCTAAAATATTACAGCAGTAGTAGTAGAACGATTTATTCTAACCATATGATACAATCATAGCTAATAAACTTTAAAGTGAAAAATTGTAGGACATTTGGGACGAAACATGTTGAAACAACCAAAACAATACAATAATGAAAATAGGAATGGGCAATACTTGAAGCTAATTTATTCAAATAACTATTAGGAGGAAAAACATACCTTGCCTTGGGGCACTGGATTTTGAGATGCATCTAAGGGCTCATCTAATATGGTCAAATTTCTGAGTTGAGAGTTTGTAACAACACAAAATGTTGACATGACTGCATTTCTCAAAGCACCAAAGCTATGTCATCAGCAACGATATCAGTGTTAGATAGCAAGATGAGTTAGAACCAAGTAATATTAAATCATCCATGTTTAAAACATGATAATATGTAATTGTAGCTCAATAGAGATCGATAAATGCTCGAAATCTTGTTGATAATTGAAAGGGTTTAGGGGTTCTGGAAATAGAAGAATGTGCAATTGAAAGTATTACAAGAATTAATCATGTAATATGCTTTCATATCAAAGGACTTTGAGTTTTAGTTCTTTCACAATTCTCTAAACTGAGGTGGTTGGTGTTTAGAAAGGGTACCACAACTTTTGCTGTCATGGATATGAATTTGGCAACCTGAACAGAAATAAACGGCATACAGTGTTATGATTAACGCAACACACATTTTATTCACTCTGTAAGTTAGTGGCTTTTCATCATCATGTAGTAAATTGTTTCCTTTAGGAGAAAAAGTATAGACCCTACACCTTAGGCAAAATGGCTATCTAAAACGTGCAGATTGCAATTGCCGACCTACCTTTCGAACAAACAGCACATGTGGGTGCGTGGCCGATAGGTCACCCCTGATGCATACCTGACCCTGATGCAACCACTGCAATAGAGAATATTTTTTTTTCAGTGGTAATGTCAAAGCCCCTATTGAATTTGCTTTCCCACGTATGTACATTCAATGTGATACCTCATTAATATTATGGGCATATTCTATGACGGGGTATCAATGTGTGGCCCTGGACCAATGTCACGCATGTTCAATTCACCTTTGAATCCGAAAACAACAAAAGGTAGTGTCTTTGCAACTAAGCGGTACGATCGCCTCTTTTTTCTGTTTATTCCTTGACATGCTATACTTCAGAGATTTTTACAAAGGGATTCATCTACTCATTTACGTAACTCCTCAGAAAAGTCGAAGATCGCAAAACTTACTACATTTTTTCTTCTGCCCTTGAAATCTAACCAAAAGAGCAATCATTGTTTTACAGTTAAACAGTTTCTTACACCAGTATTAAAATAAGCACTGTGTTAACCTTGATTTGCTGTGCTTTAATACATAAGTTTTTGATGGTTGCTAGATTGGATTTCGAACTGCACATTAGGGAAATTTAACCACTCTAGCGAAATTTGCCAAGTATAACATTGTCCTGCTCCTCAGTCTAGATTTTATTTTACGTCATTGGAAAATGTACATTAAAGATAACTGAAGAAATTGTAAATTTGGTCCTCCAAATGTCCATATTGTTATATGTGTTTGTCCACTCATCACCTGCAAGCCAAAGAATCGACCAACGCCATTCCTTCCTATGAATGACCGAATGTTCTTCCATGTGTAATTGTTGGTATTGATGCAAATAGATTACAATTAATGTACACTGGATTGTGTATCGACAGGTATTGATTTTCCATGTAGATTAATGTGCTCCGTGATTTTGATGTACAGTTAATACATACACCATAGGATATTGCAATGTGCATTTAATATCTGCCCACCATGGATAATATGGTGGCATTTAATCTGCACACCAGGGATATTGAATTTACTTTAAATAATGCACACCATGGATATTTGATTTAACATTTAATATGCACACACTTGATATTTATGTACCTTTAATATGTACCGTGGAAATGTTTGCTTGTACAGTGCATTCAATGTCATTATTGTGCATTATTACATTGATTGCAATCTATTGTAATCCCTCCATTGGTATGAATTTAAGAACATGTTCTTCATGAATGTTTCCTGATAACTAAACTAAATGAATTCTAAGTAAACATCCATTCAATGTAGACTTCATGAGAGCTCATATTACTTTCAAGTAGTTTTTGAAATTCACACCCTCTTATGTAGATGGTTAGCGAGCAAGAACGAATAAAAGCAAGCTATGGAAAAAATGTTTAACAACAGTTTAAACATTTATATATATGTCTCCTCGCAAATATAACCTCAAAAGTCAAAATAAATATAACTCGGACTGTTGTTTGAGTGCCAAAACAAGATGTATTTTTAAGAAGTCCAGGTGCGATATCATATCTCCTGCTCCTGCAGTGGTAATAATACGAACCACCATTCATAATGCCTTTTTGGCCTCTTTGACTTGCGTCCTAGACCGGCTGTATTGTAGTTTACTAGGTCGTATTTTAAGACGCTACGACTAATGTAAAGCAAATGCCTGATACACATGAATACCATCGCAAAAGTGGCTTTGACTTGGAAACACTAGTTTCCATTATGAATATCAAAGGGCTTAAGATTTCTACACAGCACGCATTATTATAATCTAGGGTCAATTAATTTCTGCAGGAGATTCTTCCGATTAACCTACACTTACACAATGCTCTATCAAAAGGTAACGCAATACTCTCAAAACAAAACGCATAAACAGCAGTGGATTCTACTGATACATACACCGCTGCTTGGAAATTTAAAGAAAAGAGAGATTTTTGTTTTTGTCCCTCTTAAGATTGGCGCATATCGATGGGCCGTCCAGTATTTTGAGTGCTGGATTGCTGGCAAAGCCTTATCCACCATGATAAAAAATGGGATGCCAAAAGATGGCCAAAAACAAACTTTCTCATTTTTTAATCTCATATCCTATTTAGATTGTGTATTTTTGTCTTGTTATGACAATTTATTTGTGCAAAATTATTGTTCCATCACTCCTTTTTTATTCAAATTAATTGCCCTCTCTCTTGAAATTTTTTCAATCCAGGACCAACAGTCAATGCATGGTGTGATCGTCACTCTGATAAATTGGTCAATTTGCGTACAATCGCAACATAGATTACGCAGTATAAAGACGCTGTTATGCATGTGCCAAATATGTCACACACAACTTAATGCTGCCTGCATTATCCCTCTATATCCATATGAATAAGTGGATCTTATTGCCTATTGAGTGCCTATTGAATTACAATGAACTAGAAATTTCTACATTAGACCATCTGTCTGCTATTAATGTCATTTGCCAAGGTACTCAAACGTCCACTCTTTTGGAAGACCACAGCTTAAAACTTAGGAACATCTCTAACAGTGGCATAGCCAATAGGGAAAAGGAGGCTTTTGAAAAAGAAACTGGTAAAATCAGGAAATTTGTATGTAATACCATGCCAATTCAGCCATTTTTAGTCCATATTTACCCTTCCATCAGGACGACTTTTCCCGACAGGGCTTTTGCCCCTGCAGAACCACAAGGCTGCCTGTGTCACTGGTATCAAGGATACACCATTGTAATACCACTTGTATATGACATATTGACTGTGTACAGCATGAATGGCCCAAGTATGTAATAAAATTGGATTGATTCAGCCCAAATTTATTGGTCGAGCTATGAGTTGCAAAAATATTGGGCGAGACTCATAGCGAGACCAATAAATATTGGGCGCAAATCATCCAATTTTATCATTATCATGCGTAGGATCAGATATTATCGCGTATCGGACACCTCAAAGCATGATAATGGTTGCAATTGGTGGAAAAGATTCATAGAAATAGCCAATTTACACAAATTAAAAATTAAAGAGTATGTGGGAAGCAGAATGGAACAAATTGCAATGAATTGCTTCCATCCCGAGCACATTAATGTGAAAATGGAAAAATTGTCTTATCTGGAAACCAAGTCAACCCACCCATTAATATGAAGAAAAATCATGCTTTTATGCAGTAGCTTAACAGGCAAGGGGGACAGATGAGAGCTTTGACTGGGAAGAAAAGGAAGGAGATTATGCTAAATCAGCCCTTTTTTGCCTGCTCACCAGGAAATTTTCACCTGAATCCAGGAGAATCTGCCTCAAAACCGGGAATTCCCCCTCGACAAGTGACCCCTGTTACACCCCTGCTTTTAAGCAATTCACTCTCAAAATACCAGATAATCCATTTTGCTTATGACCAAAGCAAATTCAAGCACATCCTTCTCATAATTTTGTGTCACCCTGTATTTAATTGCACAAGCACTAACTGCAACCCCAAATTGAATAAATCGACATCTGCTATTTCCTTAACTTTAAAGCACTTTTAAGTTTCATAAATCAAAATTTATCTAAACTTTCTTCCATATTGACTGTCCAAAACTCTTGCCAATCATTCTACCGGGCTTTTTCATGACATGAAATTAAATACTTCTCTCCTGATGTGGAGACATTTCTCCTGCCAATCCTCTCTATGGCATTTATGGCATCGGTAAGTCATTTGCTGAGCCTGTAACCGACACCGCTAATCTCACCAAGCTGCCAACTTAAGCAAGCCCCCATACTAGCAAATATTGTGTCCTTTTAATCAGGTCACTCGAGATACGGGCCCATGTTATTGGTTTTGTCAACTTTTCCCGCCTATCATTGACCTGCTAATTGATCAGATTAGAAACAATCCATTTTGCTAATCGCTGTGGCAATTAATTGAAATACTTCAAAATATTATCATCTGCTGACAAATCCGGAATGATTGACGGGTGGATGTAGCACTAAAGTAGGGCAGATAACGGGCATGATTTATATTGGCATATGCTAAATCACTGCTCTTACATAGGACTGGTTGATAAGTGCTGTCAAATTTATTTGGAGAAATGTTACCTAAGTAGAGAAAATGTTATTCTGTACAAGAAAACTTGATTCGCATAAACATCTTCCCATGACCCAAAAAAATTGTTGTACTGTCACATACAAAGATTTGATGAGGTCATCAATATGGTTAAAAATAGCTCATTCTGTTTTCTCCAGGGTATTTTATCACCCTTCTCAGATACAACTTCTTTATTGGGAGGAATCTTTACACTTTTAGCTCCGTCTAGTGACAACAAAATTGAGTTATTCAAGTATTTCAGATATGATTCCATCCCAATTTTGATGAATAAATTTTGAGTGGATGAAAGCTAGTAACAACAACATCCTAGGGTGTAAGTGATATTTTCAAAATCAAAATAAACTCTTGGAATTAGAAATATATCAGTATGTCAAATTTACATTTTGAAATTGATATAACCCAGTTGTGACTGAGATAGCCTTTCATGCTATATTAGTTTTATTGCTCAAACAACTTTACTCCCACTCACCCCCTCCCAAGTGCTGAATTCAGCACACAGCTAAATTCAGCACAAAACATGCAAGAATAAATACTTAAGTTGAAATTCTCTTTAAAGCAATACAAACATGACCGCTTTTTCCAGTAAATTTGCATATGTACAAGCCTGAATTTGTTTAACAAAGCAATCGACAAAAGCACAGCTGCAGGTCAGCCATTTTGGATTCTGGGGTCCAGTTATTTCCTCCATGTTATTATACATGACTGGTGCATTTTGCGGAGCACACTGATGATTCACACGGTAGGGTTATCCGCTCGCATATTTCGCACATGACGTTTCATTATGCAACTACACCCAAAGCGGTGGCTATTTGGTTCACTTTGATGCACGTCGAACAGACCATTCCTGCATTGTTTAGATACCTAGGAGGCCAATCTCCACGCTTCACAGGCCTAGTTCTATAGCTTCCTTATACATTGGCATGCTATTAACAAGCACAGCACTCCAGAAATGCAACAACCAAAAATCAAAATGGATGCAGCAGAGAAATTGGTTCTTTCCATGCAAACGATAAGTCACAAACAAGAAGAATGTAGTGTAGTGAGCAAATTGTAAGTAGCAGTGTCCAATATTATGGGTGAGTAAATGCTAGGTGACCCCTGTGACCCTAAGCTAACCCCTCATTAACGATAAAAACGTACCCTGCAAGCCACTGGGGCCACACAGACACACATCAGCATACCTCTTCGAATCAGCGCTATTTTCACATCTTTTACACCTTTCTGCTGGTTTTGAGCCGGCATCTTGACTTCACATACAAGATAATCACACTTTAATCAAGGTCCTGGGCACCACAAAGAGGCAAAAAGGTGTGGGATATTCCACAAGATATACCACCACAATGTATAATCCCCTAGTGTAGGCTTGTCCTGGCAAAAAAATAATCCCGAACAAGAAGCGATGTTTTTTCGCTGGTTCTATTGAAGGAAGCCAGCACGTGGTTGTCCTATGCAGGACGGGACCGTTCACTTCACTCGGCTCACCAATAGCCAACCCAGGAAGCAGGCAATGACAGTGCGCTACAACACTCACCAGGGGAGCCCTTTTCATAACACCCCGTACAACATGACCTGTAAAAAAACACCCTATACAAGTATCGAGTAGTGACCACAAAATACACCCCTAACCTAGTATTCCCCATATTCCAATAACATGGACGACATATATTTTGTAATATGAGTGCCACCCCCCGGGACAGCCAGGCAGCTCAAAATGCCAGGCCCCAGTGTAGCAAGTCACTACACATCCAAATAAGTCCAGCCGAGACTTTTTGGGCAAATGCGAGGGGAGGGCAAGCATTTGAAAAGCTAGTAATCTTAAACCGTCTCGGAATGCCATCAATGCCTGTGCAAATCAGCCCTGCTTTAAGGGCAGGATCCTTCTCCTCCGCTTACTACACATTGCAACTTGAAATCTGCTCTTTGGCTCCGAGGATGATGGTTGCTAGGTTACCACAGCCCTGGTGGCCATTTTGGATGGGGACACATGATTGAGACAACCAATCAAACACTCCATCCTTGCAGCAAATTGAAGGTAACACTAAACATAATTTTGCCCTTCGTTCTTAAAATAAACTTGTAAGGTGACCCCATACCTACATCCAATTCACAAACAGACATTTCATTCAGAGCAAAGAGAGCTGTTATCATTTGCAATCCACACTTTGATCATGATTGAAGATATCACACTCAAACTAACAACCGCTGTTAATGTATACACAAGAGGGTCTCAAAACTGGGCACTTGGGGTAAACAATTATTTTAAAAAATCAACACAAGTCATAGTAACATAATACTTGAAGCACGAGTTTTCCTTTTCTGAATTAGTTTGTAAGAGAAAAAATATTTCAGCAAATCAAAATTCCATGGTTTCCCCTAGATGATGTTCATTCGTTATAAAAACAAGTATTTCACTGTATTAAAATTTTAACAATTTGGACTGATATCAACCAAAAATATAGTTATATATTTTTGAAAAATATTGTCTAAATTTCTAAATTTGAATAAGAAGTCCCCGTTACAATAAAGCATGCCTATTTCTCACAAAATAAATAACTGGGGTTTTATTTACCCGTTACCAATAATACTACCGAATTGTTGCTAATTTGTCCAATAATAAACAGGGAATTCCCTCTGCATGTGCTCTATGCTATTCTAAGCCCAGAATTTTTGGTCTGGTAGAAAACGGAGAACGAATCTGGATACATGTAGAGAACTTTCTATGAAAACGTTGCTTTTCCTACATGACGTCTTGTATGAGTTGACGGTTCAGAATTCTCGGCCATCGTTACCGACACGCGATAGCCCCAAAATCAACAGAACAACACATTGTAAACAAAACTCGGAGGGAGAGAGGATGCTAATTAGCGACACATTCACACAGAACATGTCACCTCCCCCGCCGAGCTGCAGACTTGGAAGCACTTCTTGCAGACTATTAGGAAAGGGAACTTGTTATTTTTTAACAACTTACTTGTCGTAGACAACCCAGAGAGAAAATTGGTCATGAAAGGGTTTTAAAAACGATAATTGACAGGGTGATAAATAGCGAGATACAGAGTGTAAGCATCTTAGCTGAAACACAGACTAATTGAGTCAGATAATATTGATTTCAGTCTGGCAACATTTTTACATGCAAAATGTGTCAGATCATGTCGTCCGACAGTCAATTCTCTGATGGTGAATCATCTTAGCTTGATCACTTTTTCATCTTTCTTTTCCTGCATTAAATAGTTTCCATTTTGCCATTTAAAGGGGCACTATCAGATCTCATCCTCGACCCCACCACTTTCCCCATCAAACAGGATATTTTGGTATTATTAGAAACGTCATACTTTGGCCCAGTTCTCTTCAATGATGCTACAAGCCAGGGTTGGAAAAATTGCAAAATTTCCTGGGAATACAATCCAAATTTCCCTTCAAGAATGCAAAATTTCCCTTCTCTTCTTATGCATTTCTTTATTTAAAGGACAAAAATTTCCCTCCAAATATCAAAATCTCCCGGGAATGTCATTCCCAAATTCCCCTTTTTCCAGGCATGCTACAAGCTCAAATACGGGTTGTTTAAATCTATGTAACATGTGCAATTACCATTCGCATTGAAATGGTGGTCAGAATTCAAATTAAATTTTGAAATTTGAATATTGTTAACTGCCTTTCCTAAGGAACACAGAAATTATATGTTACAATTGTGTGGGGCACCTTTCAAGCAATGGGGTGTAATTTTTGGAGAAATATTATAAAACAAAATCTTGTCTAATTTTTCTCTTTAAGACTAAAATTGTTGAATTGTTATGCTATAAACAAAGTGACTTTAATTAAGTCTATTTTTCAAATGTGCCAGTGTCTCTCTAACTCAACTGATATTGCATGAGGAGATAGTTGAAGAGAGGGAAAAAGTGGGGAGGCACAAGAAAAGTAGAAAAATAGAGACCAGTAATGCCTCTATCTGATTTTTGCAACAGAAGGTAAGAGAGAAGAAAGAAAGGATGAGGAAAGAAGTGTGAGACAAGAGAAAAAAGAAAAAGAAAGAGAAAAGAGCAACAAACAGAGGAAAGTGAGAAAGACAGGAAGGGAAGAAATATAGATTTGAACAGGAGGGAATACAGATGACAGGAGGAGAAATTAATATTGTCTAAGACAGGGAGGGGTATTAGCTAAAGGGCCAGAGAATGCTGAACAAGTTTCCCTACTTGAGGGCAAAATACACCACAATTTTTTTAAATGATTTTACAACAAGTCGACCAGTAAAATCATAGGAGGGGCAAACATCATGGGGGGGGGGGCGAAACATCAAGGGGGTGCGAAACCTTACAAGATTAACTCATATATAGGTTTTAAAACCCTCATTTTGATGCAATGAATTCCTTAAAACCCGTTTTTCTTTTCATTAATTTTTGAACTCTCAGGGGACAGCCGCCCCGCTGCCACCCCCCTGGTGCCGCCCCTGAAGCCGAGGACCAAAAATCAATGGTTGGTGGGCCGGATTTGGCCAGCAAGTCGCTTATTGAGAACCCCCTGGTCTAAGAGAAGAAAGCTGACCAAGAAAATAGCTGGAAGAAGGCACATTTGTGTGGCAACACAATGAATGGTAATCTTTAGACACATACATAGGAGTGTGTCCCTCCTAATGTCAATGTTATCACTTAACCCCTACTCCATGATAATACTGGCAGATGCCTACGCCTTCAACACCTTGTTGAAATGTCATATTTCGTTTTCACATTTATTATTCCACAAATGACTGAACAAATTTCCCAAATGACTAAACAAATTTTCTAGGGTTTGATCACTTTTGGTCTTCCATAAAACCTCAAATTGAATTAAAATCCTAATATTGTCTGAAACTTTAAGAAATATATCAATTCGAATGTGGAAACATTCTGAAAACCTAATTTGAAAAGTCTGCTGGGCCTCTGAAATTTCAACAGAAAGTTCAAGAAAACTTAAGTGATGATTGAAACAACCCCTAAATTGAAATGTCAATTTTGATTTAATAATAATATTAATGTTTAATGAGGAACAAAATTGCCACGAGGTAATCCAATACACCTAGACCTTATTCAAAAGATGATCATCTGAAAAACAAATGTAAACACAAGCGTAGACCTTATTAAAAGAAATGTCAGAAATCTCAAGTTACTTTACGTGCCTGACCTATATCCAAAGCAAGCTACTGTCATAGCCTCATTCTTGATGTCACAGTTCACCAACACAAGCTTATAGGTAGGTCAAAAAGAGGGATAGGTATAAGTGTGTATGAGGGAAGTAGCTAAATTTTCTCACATTGGAAAAAGGGGATTCTTAGAAAATATTCAACCCGAAATCTTATTCCAAGCCTAATTTCTCAATATCAGCAGTTACAGAGGGTAATTCTCAAAATCCAGGGGCAGATACAGAACTTGTGTGAAAGGCGAAATGATTTAGTTAGCTTAAGTATACCTCCCTATGTAATACAAGACCCAGTGGCATAGCTAGGACTTTGATATGGGGGGGGGGCAGTGTTGCATCTGAACTGACAGAAAATGGGTGGGGTCAAATCCCCCTGAAAATTTTGGATTTTATATGCTTTCAGTGTCTTCTGTAAAATTTACTTGTTGTATGCTGACTTTTGAACTTTAAACCTATGCTTTGCAGGTAATCTGGCCTGCAAGCGCCATGACCCGAATTCTTCAAGTGAACCAACAGGCTCATCTCAACCGATGAAAACAAATATTGGGGGCCACAGCCCCTCTGGGTGTCATGCCAACAGTTGGTCATGATGAAAACCAATAGTAAGTGTCTTTGTCTTACAATCTCAGAGATTTTAGTTCTCGGATACACACAAATCACAAAATACAGGGTTTTCATATTTACATTTTAAATTACTTCTGACAAACCCTATATCATATTTTAATTTTCTTATTATGAAAGCAGGTGTACTCTCACAAAATTTTCTTGTTGCAGGTATCATGAAAATATCTGAAACTCATTTTTCCCCAAAACCATGATTTTAGCACTTTTGGGGGAAAAATGCCCATATATATTGAGAAATCTGACCATTTTGGGGCTATGACCTCTAGATGACCTTTGACCCACTAATGAAAGAAATACCTTGTGGGATGTTATGCAAGGACCATTCCATGCAAGTGTCATGAAAATGTGTGCATGTATGTGGAAACAGTGGGCAATTATATTTAGGGTTAAAGGGATTAGCAACGATTTGCTAATCCGAAACATCGAAAAAATCATCAAAATTCATATTTTTGTATTTTTGTTACTGTTTTATCCGATTCTGTAATTTCTATACGTGCGTATTAAAATTCCAACATGAGGATCAAAAATGCCTTTCCCGGTGAATATCCCAGATTTTGAGCGTGATATTGGGCATCATGATCAATACATTTTTACCTCAAACACAAACATTGTTGATCTTTGTTTATTCTGTACTGGTGTAAACCGCAAACAGCTGTTTAGGTTAGAATTTGAGACACTATCGATGTATGTTTATTTACAGAAGACAGTATGACAAATATTTCATTTTTTTCACTATTTGGTTGTTTGTTTCTACATTAAAACAGTTATATGGAATTGTAGACCCAAATACATGATTTATAAGTTTAAAAAATGCATTTCCACATTTTTTTATTCTCTCACATTATCGCTGCTAATCCCCTTAACAATTTTACCACAGACAGACACACACACACACACAGCAACACGTACACTACCAAAGCAATCCCTATATGCCCTTCGTAGGCAACACAGGTATGTACAGTATACATACTAGTATGCTATCTTCTGGATTGGTAACAAGTTACTCTATGTTGAAAAAAGTATGATTACCTTTAAAAGATGCTTGTTCCGATTTATGTCTATTGTGTTGTCTACTTGATATGAGAGCCCGGCACTTGCAAGTACCGTGGGAAACCAACTTGTGGTTTTGATGGTAGAAGCAATAATGCATATTGCAAAGCCCTATTAAATACTGCACTAATATTAATGGTTAACCATTAAAACAACGGTTTTTCATTTATATCTTGGGAATGAAATGAATTTGAGGGATCAAATTTTGGTACGAGAATGAGAAAAGTAAGTCCTTTCATCTAATATAAAAATTGATACTACTTTTGGGTAAATCAGGGAGGTCCAAAAGATGATCGGAACATGCACCTTTAATGATCAGGCAGATGTTACTTAATAATGCTGCGTGGTTGCAAAGCAATAGTGAACCTACTTTTATTTAAGATGGGTGACCCGATCAAGGTTCGATTTTTCATATGATGAATTCTCCTTCACATGGAAATAGACCACCAAAAACATCTGAATACAAAATTTGAGTTAAATCAGTCAGCCATTTGGAGAGTAGAAGCAAAAATGTTCACTAAAATAGCCATTAGGACAGTTTGCATTAATAAAAGTGGTATTCACATTAGAGACATTTTTGTTGATAATATAGAAAGCAAACATTTCTTGGGCCTAAGTTTCACTGGGTAATGAGAGAACTATGAACTTTCTTCTTATATCAAAATTTCACCCACTTTTGAGGCAGGGATGCTGCTGAAAGTGACAACATAATTTCTAAGTTGAAATGGTAAGTTAGGAACCCTATCAGCATTAAAACAGTCTGAGAGACAAAGGGATAAGCAGCGATTTGCTGATCCGAAACATTGAAAAGAATCATCAAAATTCACATTTTGGTATTTTTGTTACTGTCATAGATGTGCTAACGTAACCTGCAAGTGGTTGGCTTGAAATGCGTGTATTAAAGACAATGCATTACTTTTTATCTGATTCTGTAATTTCTATACGTGCGTATCAAAATTTCAACTTGAGATCAAAAAGGTCTTTCCCTGTGAATATCCCAGATTTATAAGCGTAATACTGTTCACCATGACCTGTACAGTTTGATCTCGAACACAAACATTATTGAACTTTGTTTATTCTGTACTGGTGTAAACCACAATCAGCTGTTTAGTGTAGATTTTGAGACGCCGTCGCTGTATGTCTATTTGCTGAAGACGGTATGTCAAATTTCCCTTCCTCCTCATTTTTTTTTTTCCACTATTGGTGTTTTTGGTCGTACATTAAAGTAGTTATATGGAATTGTACATACTTATCTTTGATTTATAAGCTCAAAAATGCACTTTCAATTTTGTTGATTCTCTTGCATTATTGCTGATTATCCCTTTAATTTACCTGCAAATAATATACCACCCTTTTGCATACAGTAGCTTCCACATCTTTGCTTTAGAATTTTCTTGGGCAATATTCCCTCTACCAATTTCCTAGCACTGACATTACTGAGAAGCCAACCCCAGTACCCTCAGCTTTCACCAGCCAAATGTCAACACCTGGCAATCCACAATAAAAAGCCGAGTGTTGCCAAAACAGTTGCTCCTCTCGATCTAGAATATTCACTACAACTTGTAGGCCCCATATGCCCATGGAAGCACGCTGAAACTTGAATCTGTAAAATGGGAGCATGGCCAGATTTGTAACGGGAGAAAACTGGTTGTATTATTAGCCGACGGTGTCAGCAACATGTTGCAATATGTCCAGTTTGGAAGACAAGACAATTCTCACTCTAGGCACAGATGTATCACTAATTATCATTTGGTTAATGCCCAGATGGAAATGCTACCTTTGCTAAAATGCTAAAATTAAATGATCAAGTAACTACAACGTACCAGGGATTATCACGTTTTATATTCATAATAAAACGATCTTTGTCGTGCCCTAACCTCACCTGTCAATCTGATCTAATTACATTGTGATTGATTTCAACATAGTTATGGGCGGGGCACTTCTGCATATTAGATGAGCCTGAATATGCAAATACTATCAGGAGTGCATGATTCTGATTGAGAGAGAATACATGATGCAACACAGGGGAAGATGCACATTGATACAGATATTCAGAAATGAATCGCGGTCCCCAGACCGCGAGTGTCGTCTGCCATCACGGTTAGTGAATGGGGTCACAGGTCACATGAGGTCACCAACATGTCACCGCACCCTGCCCCCTCCTTTCCACCAAGTTACATCATCGTAGCCCTTACGGAACTCATACGGGCATGCGATATATTAAGGGTTAACATTTTGACCACAAACACACACACACAGATATACGACCAGAATAATCCCTATGTTATGTGCCTTCTGCAATTCTTGCAGACGACACAAGAAGGTGGGGGGGTCCAGGGGGTGAAAACCCGGGCAGAGGTCCAAATCGACATATTGAAAAAAAATCACGTGGTTAAGGCAGTGGGGGTCTGGACCCCTGGATCACTCTGCTGCTTGCTGCAAGAGTTGCTCAATTTGGCTCCAACTATATTCTAAATATCAACAGGTCTAGAGTATCATTTCAATTTTAAAATTGTTAATTAATCAATTGTAATACATAACCATTGATTGTCCTGCTATGCCAAAAAATCTGTAGACTACCTGAAGGCAATCTAAGCGGCACTGTCCCATTTTCCAAAATATGAAATTTCTTCTTTCTTCATTTGACGCAAATGATAGTCTAGGGCCATGGAAAGAAAAAAATAGAATGCATTTTCACATAAATAACATGCTCAAAAAAAGATAGTCTCACGTTAATAAGAGGGTAAGACATCCAGATATTTGAGGCTAAACTTTTAGGTTTCCCTAACTTAACACAATTAACATGAATATCATAGACTCTTACTCATTGATCTCAAAACCACAAAAGCCACTCACCAGTCCAACAAGGTCATCGCCGCGAGAAACATGCTACGGCGTCTTTTCTTGTGTTACACGCCATTCCGTCGTCTGCTGATTATGTCCGCGGTGACATATTATAAAATCTTCTGTTACCCATAAGGACCCTGATTTGGTCATAATCATTTCATGTGAGGCCAATGGATATAAATGCTTTATACAAACCAGGCAAGTCATAAGTTTTGAAAATTCTTGAGTGTGGCACTATTTTTCAAAATGGCCCGTGTCCTCTTTAAACTGTTTTGCAAATGTACCTAGAGGGGGGAGGTTCGAGACAAAGATTACACAGGTTCAAAATTTTTAATGATTCAATCATGGTGAAAATATACCACTTTAATTTGGATGTGAATCTGTATACCAGCTATTGAGTAATACAGAATTACCACGCTCCTCCCATGGTTCACTGAATTGGGCAAATGGATCATGAAAGCACCCGTCCTTCGGAGGGGATGTTAAGAAGAGCCGTCGTCCCGTGTACAAAGAGTCACAACTGTATTTGTACAATCGCAGTCAGTGCCGAATCAGAGTAGGGTGTAAACCCCTTGACTGTTCCCAATCCGCCCCATCCTCAAATAGCCGGCCATGTTAGAGCGTCCGTATCATTGATACCCGCGGCCCCGGATACGCAAACTATCGGAACAAATCCCTGACACCACCACAAAGCTTAACCAATGACTTGTGATAGATCAAACAAAAATAATATTTTGAAATCTCTGAGTCAGACTTTAGATGGCCCCACAACTGTAGTTTAATATCACATTTATTGAAAATATGCAAATGATGCTTCATTAATATTCAAAACCTGTCAAAAAGTATACAGCACATTACCTTGTTATATTCTATCACGGTGCCATGTTAGAAGTTCATTGACTAATTGGTTTAGTCCCTGTAAGAGTGGATTCAACGGAATTTTCTTTCACAAAATAATGCAAATGAGGCTCATTAAATATGCATAGGCCTGTCAAAAAGTATACCGTACAATAATTCTGTTCTAGGCACTGTTCCACTTAAAGTTTCATTGGTAATCGTTAAGGCCTTTAAGTGGAGTAATGCTTTTGCTGCATGCCCGCCCGGCCACAGGCCCTTTCTGGCAAAAATGGCGTACTTCACCTTTCTTTTTAAATGGTTGAGTCTAAATAATGCTAAAAATATATTTTTTTAAATAAGGATCCCAGTAGTGCATTGGTGTTTTGCAAGATGACCGTTCAAGGCAAAATGGTGTAACTCGAGTTATGCCCCTTTTGCCATTAAAGGGCCACCCACCCACCCCACCCATCTGCGGTATAAACAGCCCATACAGCACATGTGGGGCCAAAAACCTAAATTTTTATTAGATTTTTATTTTAAATCTAAGTAGCAAGCAAATTAACTACTAATATGTCATGAAACTGCTATTCACCCTTGATATTTAATAAACCAACGTGAGCGTGAGTGGAATCTATACGAGAGCCTGTGGTTAAGCTACACCTGTCAGACTAGTAGAGTGGACTAAGCCCTTGTGTAAGTATGGTGTAAGGTAAAGGATATAAAACTCTAAGCCAATAAAATTGAATTTTTTTTTAGTAGAAAAAGATATTCCAATTTCACACCGATACATTAAAAGATGGTGTAATTTTGAAAAGGGAATCTTTTTTTTCCTTTTAATTCTCGAGACAAACTTGTTCAGATAATATCTAACCCTGAAAAGATTGGAAATTTATTCATCTGAGATCTAACATAAAGTGCGCCTGCTCATTATAGTTAGTACCAAAATTTGAATACTTTTTGATGGCCAAAATGTATCTCTTATCACATCAAATGTTTCCACTCAAACATTCACACAAAAGCAAAAACACACATGAAGTATCCGAACCTACATTTTTATTGAGAACGTGTCATGCCAGTTTCCAGAGACTCATATTTTGTGTGCGGTGCTGGTGTTGCCTGTGTGTCACTTGATGTCAAAGTACTACCCAGCCGACTCTACAAGTCCTCAGCTGTATTACCTACAATGGCTCGGATATGTTAATTTCTGGCTGATCCCAGTACGGCAAAACGCAAGCGAGAGGGCCTGCACCGCAACCTCTTGGGTGGCCGACAGCAATCACATTGAGGCCAACTAACTGACCACAACCCATCCGGGCTCGAACCCATGCCCTTATATGGTGTTGAATGGTGTGTAAGAAGCATTGCTGGGATGCTCGGTCCTGTCTAACTGTATAGAGTAAACTCAGTTGAGGCGATGCGTGCTCCTGCCACGAACACACAACCCGATGCTAACCTCACCGTACTGTTTATGTACAACATTCAACACCCTCAGAGAACAACAAACTATCATCGGGTGTAATGTTTGTATTCTATATAATAGTCTTACAATGGATGTGTCCTGTCCCATATGCAGTTTAGTGGGCTACCTACGTGCGAAGCACTGGGTTTGTACTTAATGGACGATTAGATGAGCTTACCATTCTTCATTGTGGAAACTTTATTTTCGTATGCAACCCCCGCTGTATCTTCTCATCACAACATGGCATTTCAACATGATGCTTAAATTCCCGTGTACAATATAGAAGAAATATTCAAAGCTACCCAAGCCAGTAAAAAGTTGATATTTGACGATGGGCTAAACTAATGATTTCTGGACTTATAGAATCTGCTGAAATGAGCTTGTAAAAAAATTGACATACAAAAATCTGTGATTGATAGTGACAGTACCCACCGATAATCTGGTCACAAAATAATCAAAACACCAGCATGTTGCTGGCAAGAAATGCACAGCATGAGATTTCACACGAAACTTGACACAAATTGATTTGTCGTAGTACTGAATAAGTCCCACACAAGTGCATAAAATCAAGTAAAAAATCCATCACCAAAAGGAGAGAAATGAGGCAACCACAAACATGGAAATGATAATTTTTTTTTCTTTATTTAAAAAAATAATATTATTCAATCATGTGCTTTTGGTTATTTTTATCATGTTATAAAAAAATTAGAATTTAAATTTGCTGATCAGGAAAGGGCAAAGATGTGAAATATTGGGTTAGTGAGACGATTATATCAGTTCTTGGACAGATATGTTACATCTTGTCAGTGAGTATTAAAGACACTAACAGTGATTCACCCAAAGGAGTAAAAATATTTGAAATTTGCAAAAAATTACAGAAAAGTTTGGAATAAGTTAGAAATCTCGTAAATTATTTTTTGAAACTGAAAAACTGCCAAAAATGGAAGAAAACAGTTGTGCTCAAAGATATGAATCGCCATTCAATTGGGTATTGTAGGAAAGTGTCCGTATGGACATTAATGACTAAAATATCTGATTTTGTCATTATTAGGTTGTTTTCAGCCTTAGCACTTGTAGGCTATATATTAGGATACCTATACTTGTATATAGACATGCAAAAAACTTTATATTCTGGTTTAGCAAATCACTGATAGTGCCTTAAAGGCTGACTCAGAGATTTGAAATATAATTTTTCTGAGTACTAATTGGAAATAGCCAACTAGAACTAAAGATAGTCACCTAAATAAAATGCTGAATTCCAAAGTTTGAGATGAATCAAATTTTTCGTTTTCATGCAGTAAACATTTATGTATAGTATACAGTGCCATAGGATACGGTGTAAAACAAAAATTCCGGATCCGGAAATTTATAACAAAGATGTGATTTTCTATATGAAGGACTTCGATTTGAGCTTAGCTATTTCACACAGTGATTAGTATATGGACAAGCATTAGGTACATGCAAAAAACATGATTTGTTTGAAAATTGAGGGCGCCCTCCTCGGGAAATCTCTGAGCCAGCCTTTAATATGCTGACATGATCTGTCTGTCCAAGAACTGATATATCTGTCCAAGAACTGATATAATTGTCTCACTAACCAATATTTCACATCTTTGCCCTTTTCAGCATTAACCTATCCGTATCTTGTATTTTACTCGTCACTTTCTCGCTGAGCAATTTGCAAAACATTCGATTATACATTAGCCACATATTTTAAATCTTTAACACATTACACAAAAGCTTCCCTACATTAACATCAATTGAGAAATAAATATGCTTTAAAGTTTGTAAGACAAAAAATCCCTCCTGCTTTCCAATATGATTATTTTCTAATTATTGTGTAAAATAAAAGAATTCTAAAGTGAAGATGGATGGTGCATATATCCTTTGAGAATGCTACACTTGCTTCTACCTGGTTATTTTTACTTTTGCCCTATTCTGATCTTACATAGGTAATTGACCTTATAAATCCAATTGCTAACCAGTATTTGGCTCCCGTTACACACTGACTGTCATAAATATTCTGTTACTGTTTGATAGCAACATACTCCGGCGCCTTAGACTGTCATTCATTGAGATAGTGAAGTTAGTATGACTTATCAAAAACTTAAAGAGCGGACTCAGAGATTTCACAATATAATTTTTTTGTATAGGAATTAAAATAATCATCTCAGAACTAAGATAGTCACCTACATCTGCTTTCTCCAAAGATAGAGATCAATCGGATTTTCCGTATTGATGCGTACATACTTATGCACCAGTATACAGTGCCATAGGATACCGTGTTATAACAAAATTTCCGGATCCGGAAGTTTAGAACCAAGTTGCGATTTTCTATATGAAGGACTTATCGTTGCGCTTAGTTATTTCCCACGAGTTCGGATTATTAATGGACACGATTTGTTTGGAAATGAGTGCTGCCCTCATCGGGAAATATCTGAGTCCGTCACATTCTCATCAAATAATATCCATTTTTTTAAATTTGGTTTTATGTAAATGTGAGTTTGATTGGTTTTTTAGAGTGGTATTGCTTTTTTTGTTTACTGAAATGGGATTGTTTAGTATCATACATTGTAATTGGTATTGGCCTGTACACACAATTTGCTTATAGAGTCAAGGTGTGTGGTGAGCTACTACTGCGAGGCCCACTGGTTTAGGGTATTCATCCTTTTTTGCAAAGGTCCCCCGGTTCGAGCCCCGGCGTGGCCACTTACTGGGATTTAATGGTACTACATTCTGGATTTGAGATTTGTACGAACTATTGATTAAAATTGGAATTCTGTTCTCCCCGTTCTGTGGACTTGGGGCAAATGAACCATGAGAATCCCTCCTTCCTGTCGGAGGGACGATTAAGCTGTGGAAGAAGCTGCCGTTCCCATGTACAGGGAGAATCACGCCTGTTATTAATCACGCCAGTTGCGATAAGAGTAGGTGAAAACCCCTGGCTGTCCCAAGACGTCCTGAAATCCCGGGCATCATTGGAACTCCAGTGGTTCTGACACTGAATGATCTACCCGGCTAAATAGAACAAAAATAAAAAAAAATGCAGTTGACCCAATTTGGGGATGTTATTGTTCAATAAAATCAAAAAGGAACATTTTCCCAGCCTTGTCTTTCACAGGTTAATGACAAAATAAAAAACTTTTTTCCTGATACCAAAACCTCAATTTCGATGAGTTAAACCGGAATAGTCCACAGAGAAAACTTTGGTTGATTTATACTTCTCCCTCACGGGGGGTACCAGGGGGTCACTTGTCAGGGGCAAATTCTCCTGGTTGTGATGCAGATTTTTCGATTGAAGGTGGTTTTTGAGTGCGATTCCTGTGGGAGTTGAAATATCCTAGTTAAAAGGTGGCAACAATAGATTTTGAGCACCCAAATATTATATTGGTCATAATAGTAATCCCCGATAGATTAGACACTCAAATAGATTTCTTAACCTTGTATTTGGGTACAGAAATTTCTTAAAAGAGAGAACAAGGTGATTTTGATTTGTTGTATTTCAATCTAAGCATAGGCTGAATTCGTATTTGCTCTATACGAAATTGAAATTTCACATTTTTTGTACCAAAGCAACTTTTTCTCAGCTTAATCCTTCCATATGGGGATAATTTTTGCTGGAAAGCTTTACATCAAGGTACATAAAAGCATTAAAATGGATTTTTTTTAGGGACACCTGATAATGTCAAATCTCTTGTTGCCCCCTTTAAAGCTCTCTGGGGGGGTGGTAACCTGCCTCCCTCCCCTCAACCCCCGCCCTGTTACGCTACTGCTTCTCTTCGAATAGAGCATTTTTAAGTAAATGTGCCTAACATCCACCTGTATAATACCTGCTAACTAACCTACTTCTGATTAACCACAAACATCTGATGCAAATTCCCCACAAGATAACACCTGACTGTTACTGTCATTAAGATACTATGCTGGATACCAGGGAACCACAATCCTTTTGTTGTGTCATTGACAGGTATGCTATTGGAGCAATACTTGGAATTTTAACTCTTAAGATGTTATCAGTGACTGACCGTTGGCAAGTACAGGTGATGGTTGTGATAACCAACTGAGTAGTAGGGAGTTAATTGTACAAATAGAAGATGTAATCAGAATATGACCGGTATGAAGTCGGTGAGAATGCATGTCGAGGTTACAATGCTCGAGATGTGTTGGTATATTTTGCTCTAGATTTATTGTTTGTTTTTTAAGAGTAGTAAAATATCCAGCAGAGAAGCTGAATACATGGTCAAATCAAATGCTTCAAAAACATTTTTCTCTTTTCAAAATTCCCTGTCCAGAAATCCCTTTGCCAAATAACCTGTTCTAGAACCTCTTCTAAATGTCAGACTTTCCAGGTTATAGTCTCACATGGAAAGACTTTTGTAGTGTTGGGCACCACTTATGATGGACATGATGAATTTGGCAGCCTTAACGGAAATTAAATATAACTGATGATTGAAGGATGTCGTCAGAATTACTGAATTCATCACGCCGCACCCTTAAAATGGGCAATGTATTAAATCCAGTCACACTGTGAGCAACACAATTGAAATTGGTATTATGCCCACCCATTATGGGGGGGGGGGGTGAATTCTTTGGACTAGCCATGGTCAGGTCATGCATCAATGCATGGGTGTCACAATGCACTGCAATATGATCAATCATGGGTTGTCAACAATACTGCATATGACAACCATACTTTGATCAAGCCTGACCATAGTTATTCACATGTATCTAAGTGGGCGTTTCCATTGGGTGTATGGAATTCATCGGGAACAGCCCAGTGCCAGAACTTTCTGTTGGGTTTATTTGAAATTTTTGATGTTTGGGGGGCAACAATTTGGGGACCTGGTGGAAGTTTCCATATGGGGACAGTCAGGTCGGGGGAAACCACCCAAATATTTGTAATAAATTGTTTCCTCCAAGGTCACAAAAATTGGACATGTGTCTGGGGCAACATTTGGAGGGTTTTCTAATGTTAAAACACAAAACCAAAGCTTGGAGCATCAACAGAGCTTAATTGTGACTTAAACTTCTGTATTATTAAAATTTCTTAAACATGTTTGAAAAGTTTTTTTTTAGTAACTTACGTTGTCAGTGCTCTAAGATATGAGGACAATTTCATTTCTGCAAACAGGATTTTTAAGTCAGATGGAGTATCTTGCAATAAAACCCAGCTTTTGTATTCCAAAATGCATTTCTTTTGCCAGAACTTCATAACATTCTAATCTTAGCCTTCAAGCAGCGCCTCTGGTTTCCTTTGCCAGAACTTCTTGGACATTCTCTACACATCCTTCACCTTTCAAAATGGCAGGTGACCTTGGTATTTCAGATAGGGTCATGGAAGTCAGCTGGAAATGTAATTAACACAGCAAAATGATTGAAGGACAAGCTATACCTCTACATAAACCGCCGGAGATTATGAACCTATGGCGAGAGGTCATACATCGAGAAAACCATGAATGCTACCGATTCTGAATAAGCTTTGACCTTTTGTCAAGGTCACTAAAATTACTGAATAAAATCTAATAGTGATCTACTGTTGGCACATGTATTATGTAAATGAGTGGACAGAAATTGCTATGCATGACTCTGGTACCCACAGGCAATATTCATATTACTTAAGTATGGGTGGATAACAAATATATCATCGGGCTGTTGTTTACTGACATAGTTTTTACCTGAAGTCCTGGCTCCCAGTGCCTGGATCTGATTGCATTCAGCTGTACTGCAATAATTTACAGCTTGTAAAAAATCCAAAATGTTTTAAATCCCCCCCCCCTCTTTTTTTTTTGTCCTGTATGATTTTGAAAGTAATATCCTGTTCCACCCCAGGAACCAAAGCATATTTAGGGGGTGAAATTAAAATTGCAATTTTCTATTTAAAAAAAAAAAATTGCCACATCGCATTTGCTCAACAATTAGTGTTCACCTCCTTTTCCTCAAGTTCCAGATTAAAATTTAAGGGTTCTTTTTTTTGGGGGGGGGGGGGTGATTCCTCCCCTTACATTCTCCCATTGTCACGCTGATGTAAAATACTGATCAGTCCATGAGCTTCTGAGATGAGGTAGAATGCTATTTAATTGAAGATCTAATAACATGCCTTTGAGGTGTCAAGTTGTACAAATCACTGCTTTTTTTTTTTTTTTTTTTTGTTTTTTTTTTTTAAAGTTTTTTTGTTTTTAATAAGATTTTGTTTTAAGCGGAACATTGCCACTGTGGTATCCCGAGTTTGTTTGGCATGGTTTTTAACACAATACCGCCACATGCCCAGAAGGGTAAACCGATGGTATCACGGGCCATGTCGATCACTAATACCTCGCCCGAACCCCAGATTTTACTGGAGTGGTCAACATTTTGGTGACCTGAAAAAGCTACTATTTTTCTCATACCCTGTGAAATCTTAGGGCAAAAGTATGTTTGTTTGGATGTTTACGAGAGCAAAATGTGCCCCATTTTGGTTGCCCAATATTAATTTTACACAGTACTCTATGGGCATTCATATGTGTTATGCACTGTTTTTACTCTCACATCAAAATGGGTTTGAAATATCCGTCGCAACTTTACAGATGGGATTTGGGTGAAGGCCATTCTATCAAGATAAAAAACTTTCATACTTTAATTGGGCATGCCCCTTTTAAAGAAAGACACCTCATATTTCTTTGTACTTGGCGAGTTTTAGGTATCTGATTCTGCTGAGTTTTTTTCTCCCATTTTTCAATGTCAAAAACCCATACTTCACAATTTAATTTTCCTAACCTTAGTAGTAGGAGTAAAAACAATGTTTTAAATCCGGGTTTGTTCCCGTAACGGGGGTGGCCGGATTCACCTCACAGGAACAGCACTACAGCGTTGTGAGATTTATTGGAGCACCCCATGCCCTTCCTTAAAAGGTTATATAATTTATTACTTATTATGACTCTAATGTTGAAAAAAAAGTCTATGGAAGTATGATAATAACTTCTAATACAACACAACCCAACAGACACCCAACCTCAGCAAATCTTTAGTGTTGACACGCGATCTGTGGAGAGCCACATGACATACACAACAACGCCCCACTCACTACCAAGCGGTCACAGTTAAAGTTGCGAGATATCCGGAGTAGTTTTCATGCTACTCATATGTTCTTGGATTTATGATAGGCCGGACATATCATATGAATCTCTTCAACTAATTGCTGCATGTGGATTTCTGTTCCAAGCACATGCCATGCCCCTATGACAAGCACAACCATGTGAAAATTTAATTAGTTTAGACTAAATTGGGACAACCTAGAATTGTTTTACACAAAGAGGGAGACAAAAGGTTTCCTGTATTGGTTGTTTTTTTCTTGTATTGTTTCCTTTTATCTTTGAAAATGAATCAGAAAGGGGAGTGGCTGGTTTGGTGATATGCTTTCATGTGAGGAAACATATGAAAATTAACCATATTGGCTCACCTACCTTAACAGAAAAATTGTCCTTACAGCAAATTTGAGGGTTTTATGTTAAAAACACACAACAAGGTTTTCTGAAGCACTATGAGTTTAATTTTGACGTAAAATGTAATCTTTTGAAAAATATTAAAAAAAAAAAAAAAAAAAAAAAAAAAAAGTGGACAATTTCATTTCTGCAAACAGGGATTTAAGCCAGATTCAGGGGATCTTCAATAAATCCAGCTTACTTGAATATCTTCTTTTTGCCCAGAAACTTCATTCACGATTCTAATCCTTAGCCTTCACAATACAAGCACTCATGGTATCATAATGTCTTTTTGCCAGCACCTTCTTGACATTCTCTTACATCCTTCCCCTTCAAAATGCAGGTGACCTCTGTATTTCAGATAGGGTCATTGAAGTCACTGGAAATGTAAATTAACCCAGCAAATGAATTAAAGACTGGTGAACCTTTTACATAAACCCTCTGGACTCCTTGCGACCTATGGTGAGTTCATTACTGAAGAAAACCAGGAATTGCTACTGATTCTGAAAAATAAACTTTGACCTTTTGTCAGTTACAACATTAGTGAATAAAATCTAATACTGGGCTACTGTTTGACGTACACATTATGTAACTGAGTGGACAGGAATGGCTACATGACCCCTTGTGTCCTCAGGCAATATTCCACTATTACTTAAGTTTTGGATGGATACAATTGGCATGTTTTTGTTACTGATCATAGTTTCAACCCAACTGATATATAGTCCCTGGATTGCTATGTCCTGATCTGATTGCATTCACATTCAATTTTACTCTCCAATACAACTGCATAACACTTTCAGCATATGCGCCTCAAAAAAGCCCAGAGATTACTGTACAAGTAATTTTGGTACCAGAAATAACCCTATTTTAGCCTGTAACATCATGGTTAGTCAGCCCAAATCTTTTACAGATAGATGAGAAAAAATACATATTGATACCAATACTCAGTTGATGGGGAGTGGTGGGGGTAAAGCCGAGGATGGTTAGTGCCTCTCTAAATATTTGAAAAATGTTAAGCCATCCACTCAAAAAATACAAAAATTTAAACCAAATTGGTGCTTGGGGTCAAGGCCAAGGATTGGTTAGCCTCTTTAAATAGTTTGAAAAAAATTTTGGAAGTCATCCCCTTAAAAAAGAAATACAATTTAAACAAATTAAGCATTAAAGGACAATTCCTTATGCCAAGAGCTATTTGGAACCTATCGCTGAATGTCTCTGCCCAAAATAGTGAGGAAAAAGCAATACAAAAGGACACAATATATTATGTAAGAAAATGGCACTTAAGTTCATAACTCTGTAACCAAGATGCCAGATACCAATATTGTTCTGGAATAGTACACTTGGATAATGGGCAATATTAATATGGATAAAAATAACTTAAATTTAAAACAAAATTGGCTCCTTTGCAGAACGTTTTGTATTTTTGTGGCAAAATTCACAGACTTTGGCAAGTTAAAAGGCATGGTACCATGAGCCGAGCTTAAGGCCCTTGACAAGGTTCCAGGGGTGGACCTCCAATGAAACTTCTGAATTTAAGCTCTTCAAAACCTCAAAATAGCCATCTAAAATTAGTCAATTTAATATGAAGTATTTTAATTGGTTGTATTTTGTAGAGGTTTCAAAGTAGCGCACAGTATGATAAATCATGGCACAATAAAACCTTCATAACTTTCTCTCCCTTCCTCTTGTTCCAACTTTCTGATTTTTTTCTCTCTATCTCTTTCACCCTCTCCTTTCTCTCTTCCTTTCTCTCTTCCTCCTTTCCTTAACCTTTCTTTTTTTCTTTCTCTCTTCTTTCCCTGTCTCACTCTTAATATATCTTCAAATTGTTGATATGGCGACCGCCTCCATGCCGTACAACTTCAAACGGGCCTGCCTGAATAGATCCGATCATGTCACCTATCTACCAAGAACCTTCCCCTCACGTAATTATTGCATAACAGCACCAACACTTGATACAGTATCTCTTTACTGCACATCTGTAATATAGTCTAACACAGCTACTGTCAATTGATATTATTCTGTTACAACACTACTGTAACCCGACCTCTCCTAACCCACATGTCCTACTTTCTTTTGACAGCTTCTGTTAAGGCCATCTCGCAACCTTTAACTTTATAACACATGCAGCTTATGCCAAACCTATGGTGTCATAGGCTCTGATTATCAACAAATTAAGTTGGGACAAGAAAAACACATTCACATACACACACACAGAGCTTCTTCAAATAATACAACAAATATAAAATGTGACATCCACTGCAAATAGCACAGGCAAAGGCCCCAATCAGGGGCTGTATGAAGGATTTATATAGCGGGTGCATGACTTTTAAAAAAATGGTCCTTTTGTGTCAAAATAGACATAACCCCTTAAAATGACCCTCTCTTTTGACTTCTTGAAAGTGGACTTTCTTGTCAAATCTGTAAATTTTGGAACATTATAAAAAACAGCAAAAAGTGGATCTTTGTCTGTTTTGTGGAATTTTAGGGCATCGCACAGCAGCACCCTTCCCCTAGCATACAGATATGACCCATCAATTATTTGAAATCCCATGCCTTTCAATTTTGTTTTCATTGTATTGTAACAGGAACTTGTTCTTTCTTTGATGAATGTTGATAAAATTTTAAGTTGAGAAGTTCAAATGCTGATTTGAGCATTCATGAATTTTTAAGCCATATAAGCTACATGTCTCATGATATCCATAATCCAAAGATTAAGTGGTGTAATTTTTGGTGTAATTTTTGAATATATTGAATTATGATAATTATCCTAGAATGAATGATCACATTTCTAATCCTATTTACGAAAGAAATCACTGGATCTAAACTTACCTATAATCTGAATGCCTTTGCTTTTAAATTTGTGATTTAATTTATGAGCAGAACACAGAAAATTGGTTTTTAATTTCTGACTTTTTTAAAATCATTACCACTATAAATCTAGTACAAAAACAACAAAACAATCTCAAAACAATTTTACAGTTCTCATTAGCAAATCTTGACAAACACCAAATTGAGCAAAGACACAATGTGCTAACTAATGATAGATAATCCCAAGCAACTTCTCTTTCAAAAAAACTTTTAAAAAATAAATCATCTTGCACTCGGTTCCCATTTTTGCAATAATATCACTCAATTCTGCTAGTAATTACTCTCTCGGAGCAGATGTGTGCTGGCATTAATAGCAATTGCGGGGTACCAGCTCGGCAATACTGACTCTTAAGATATTCAAAGAATTTCTTAAGTCACATGACGGCAGACCATCACGCAGTCCAATGCATGGAATATACACTTCTTTTCCAGGATCCGTATTTTATTGATTTTTTAAGTAACGTCTGAAAGACTTGGCAGCATTTTGTGGGAGGCAGATGAATTCTGCAGATGTTAGTGTAATCGCTACTTATAACATTTGTTGTTTGACTGCTGGGGTTAATTAATGGTAGCATTGTAAGCAGCATATTAACACACAATTAGGCACATTCTGTGATCTCATAACTTCATTTTTCTTTCACTATGAGCTTGTAAATCTCAATTCCCTTGCCACAGTTCAGTAGCTTCATCCAGCCATGTATTTAGAAAATACACTCCCTGGTTTTTTGGATATGATATATGATACCCAGATCACACAAGGTTAGTTCATGTCAATGTATGTACAAGTACAACCCACTGAACTGTGTCCTTGGTGGATGAGCATATTGTAACTCACAGTGTTTATGGTTCAATAGATTTTCTTGGAAAAAAGCTGTTTGGAAAATTACAGTTGAATCTGATGCTGTGTTTTGTTATTATGAGCAAATGTTTGAATCGCTGTGCTTCATCGTTTTATCGATTCCGCCAATTTACAGACACCAAAATTCAAATTAATTTTTTTCCCAGAGATTATGCAAATTCAGGCACATAACAATTGGGTTACACAGGACCATACTTGGGCCAACAATCAGAAGATATAAGAATCTTAACTTTTCAGTAAGTCAGGGATGCTGTTGAGGCTGTGGATCATAAAAGGTCCCTTTAATGAATGATGAATTTAAAGCCGAGAGGAGCTGGCAAAGTGTCTGAGTATATGTGGGACGTTACAGGATGAGTTTTCGTCTTGACAAGATCTACGAGGTAGGGAGTCATAACCGCAAATTCTATTGGCCCTAGATCACCCCGGAAATTTTCAATGTGCAGTGACCGTGGATTTCCGGAGACTATCCATACTTTGGCGGTGAGTCCAACAAAAAATTTTTTCAAAGGGGACATGATGAAGGGTTTACAGCGTCGACCCGACAATCCCAAAGTACATGCCTTAGGTCATTTGTAATGTAATGGGGAGATGGACAGGATACAGCCCAATCCATACCTGGAAAATAAGTCCGTTAGCTTCCTCATGTATATGTGCTCTGTCATAGCCTTTAAAAATTGTATATTTACAAGTCCATCCAGATGTATTCATGTGGAACTAAAAATTTCATGAAAAACTATGCTTATAATTAGAAATTATCTTCATAAAATTAAAATTTTGTTCAATTAGTTTTAGATGCAGTGTAATATGATATATTCATTACCAGAATCATGACTGTGCAGGTCAAAGCCTGTAGATCTGGAATATGACTGAGGAATTAAGGTTGTGTAATGATATTATCCTTTATTATCTTATGGCTGTTCATTATCAAGGGACAGTGTGACCCCAAGGAATCCATCTCATCTAGGAACGGTTGGATTTCAAAGTCAGGATAAACACGAAGGGCTAGAGGTAGGTTCTAGCAGAATGTAAAGGCATGTGTAAGTAGGTGTGGGGGGTGTGCATGTGTGTGTATGTGTGATGTGTGTGTGTGTGTGTGTGTGGGGTGCATTACAAATCGAATGTGTTCAAGTGTACAAGTTCCTTTGGATGAGCTTGCATGTTTTTGTAGTTTTATGGCAAAGACACAGCACAAGAGAAATTCTTGAAAAAACCACATCGTTTGAACAGCAATTGCTCTTACTCAACAGCAAATCAGTTTACTCTGATTTTACACTACGTAGTGTGTGTGCGAGTGTGGAGTCACATGGACTGTAACATTTTTGATGTGCATTAATAATTAATAATTACTGGCAAAGTTACAGAACAAGGTGCAACAATAAACAGGATTATGTTGAGGTTTAGGGCAACAAGGCGGTTCTCGACCCACAAAGGTCCCCGCCATCGCGGTAGTAAATGGGACGAAATTAATTTTAAGAATCACATAGGGAGAATTGTGGATGGAAATAAGTGTTTCTCAAACCACTGAGGCTGCTGCCATAGCCGTGGCAATTGACGGGTATCAAATGTTGACTCCATGGCCCATACACTATTTGTAGTTATTGAGCCTTGAATGACCCTGCATACCTTGAAATGACCTTTAAAATTTTTTCGGCAAATGAATGCTTCCTACAACCCATCATTTTCATGACCAGACTACCATGTGGAATGGATTTGACCTTGGATACCCCACATGAACAATTTTTTGGCACTGCATGTTGACCACACCCACATAACCCATCAGTTTTCATCAATCCCTACCACATACTTAGTGATTTGACCTTGGAATGACCCCCGCATGAACCTTTAAATGACCTTCCATATTTTTGGTACTGAATGCTGACCCCCAGCCCACCAGTTTCATCATCCTACCACATACTTAGTGATATTTGACCTCCACATGACTTGAAATGACATTCAATTGTTTTGCATTGAATGCTGACAGTCACCCACCATGTTTCATCATCCTACCACAATTGCCAAGGCTTAGAGCAATTTAATCCCATTTTTGACTGCTTTGCCTTTGACCCAATGCCAGCCTACCCCATGTGAACTCATCCACCGACTACTGGGTGACATCCCGGGTGCAAAGTATGCACCATTACTTGCTTATATCAAAGATATCGTGTTTACAAGGCTTATATTTTTTGACCATATTTGACCTTTGACCTATGTCACATGACCCACTTTTACATCCCAGCCAATCTACTTGAGATACATCTATGTTGAAAAGATGGACACCCACACTTGCTTATCCAGAGATATTGCGTGGGGCACCGCGCACACAACACACACAACACGGACGCAGGGCATTTCTAAAGTCCCCCTTTGCCAATTAAAGTTGCGGGGACCAAAAGGCCCCATCTTCATTGGCTCTGCCAGGTGTTAGATTTGGCAGGTTTCTTAATCATTAGTACTTGGCCACGTCTATCTCTCTGTCTGTGGCTGTCTGTCCCGCCCTTTTTTCCCTCATAGACCGGAGTTCGTCCCGGGCCAGCAAAACTTGGTGGGTGGGTGTAGCTGCTTCTCTGGGCCAGATCAAGTTCCATTGGTTAGCAGATTCATGCCCCACAAGCCAGGTAAATCGCGAAAAACGGTTAAAACAAGCCAGTGTCCTTTAAAAAAATCCAGGGTCGCAAAACCTGGGGACTGCCTATAATACTTACTAATATTTACACATGAGTTAGGGCTTCTTGCAGTACACCCTCGATGTATTCAGAAGTGGAGACAAAACAAACCCTGTCTTTCCTTCTGGTCACTCACTGAAAATATGTCAATAAGCATTTACCATGGTTGTGATTGCTCTCGAACCTTTTTCAACTATAGATGCAATAGGCTTTTTGGTGTGAGCATGGCAATGTTTCCTTTGTTATAAGTTTATATGCAAAATGTGTCCATATCCGGACCTATGAATTTGGTTCCTCGATCAATTGCACAACTAAGAATTCAACATTCTTCATCAGAAAACCACTACTACATACAATATTATCTGTGTGTCCGAATTATACAATAATTAACAATAGACAGTTAAGATGGCATCCAATTATCATGAATTATCACTCTTTCAGGGGCTATCATGTGATTTTATAAAATGGCATTTTTTTAAAAATTGGTGACAAGGTTTTTTCAAAATGCAACAAGCAGAACTCATATTTACGCATGCCTCAATATGTCCCGTCCCCGCCGAAATGTTCATGACGATCACTAAGAAGTGAGAACTGAAACTCCCACTCCCTTCCTCACAAGATGGCCAAATGTTAACCATTTGCTTTTTAAATGTTGACTTCTTTGACATTTCCCTACCCCCTTGTCGACCCAGGGAGGACCCCTGGGGTAACTCGATTGTTAGTAGGGGATTGTGCCCTTGTACAATTAAACCCAAAGTTTGACTACTCAGCTCATCTAGGAAAAAAATATGGCCAAATGTTGACCTTTTTTTGGTGCCATATTGACCTTCAACATTCCCACCCCCCCCCCAAACAGACCGGGGGAGATCATGGGAAATTAGATTTACCTGGTTAGTAGAGGCCTTGTGCCCTCACTAAATATATACCCAAGTTTGGATACTCTACCTCATCTAGAAAAATATAATGCCCCATGTTCCCGGGTTATCATTTTATCACGGACGGACGGGCAACATATGGACCTGTTTTTTATATGTCCCCGTTCCAACTCGTTCGGCGGACAATAAACCAAAGCAATTAAATGTAAGCCATCCGAAGGCTTCCTTCTCGCACATGTGCCATATACAAGGTCCAACTCAGAATGTTTCATAATGTGAAATGGGATATAAAGGCTTATAAGTTGGCATATTGTTAACAGAGAAGAGGGTACAATTGTTAATCAGTGTGTAGGAGATGGTTTTGATAACTTGGATAAACCTTACTCTGGACGAATAGGGTTCATTTTATCACACACCAAACTTGAAAATAGAATCAATGGAGTTCTTGAAAAGCTTATGTTTTACTCTAGTCAGAGGGAGCAATTATGAACACTTTGGTACAATTTTGATTGAGGTCTTCCCATTTTTGGTTAAATTGTTTTTTATATTCCAAAACACATCCACTTTGACTTCCCCTCTCCGAAGAGAAATTCTACAAATTATATAAACACTACAAAATATGCAAACATGACAAAAAATGGATTTGTGTTTCTTTCTTCAAATTGAGAACACCTTCTCCAGAAGCAATGAATGTAAACCTCGGAATTTACACTTGAGAAAGAAGGGAGTGACAGTGGACGTTGATATATTTACACTTAGAAGATCAGTGATGTTTGGAACTGGTCCAAGTAACTCATTTTTTCTGGAGGATGTTCTTTTACAAAAAGTATCTAATCTGAGAAGTAAGAAAGGAGCATTGACTTACCAACAATTTGTGCTTTGAATGGACTTCCTGGGATATCCTTGTCTGCAAATTTGACCACAATTTCATATTGGCCAGGTTTGGTGGGGAAGTATGTGACGCTACACGTGCCATCCTTGTTGTCTACACAGTTTATCTTGGCTTTGGAAGGTCCTTCAATGGCAAGAGCTAGGCCACCTGGTTAAACCAAATAAATGACTTGTTAAAACACATGCCAACATACTTTGCTAAAGTAGAAGCCATCATTCCTTTTACAAAATAAGCGTATTTTAAGCGTGTAGTGCGTTCAGCTAGCGTAACACGCACTGGCCGGTGATTCGGTGCCAGTTCTCCTTGACAACAATCGCCGATGCTGAGTGGCTCAATCGTGAGTGATCAGTGCATAATTTGCATAGCACTGGGCCCCGGAAGTGGCATGACGAGCGGACTACGCGTTAAAGGAATTGTGGCTCAGACTTTAACTGACATACATAAACTATAATAGAAATTTAAAGTGACAGGAGGAGATTTTTTGAGTATACAAAATTCTCTCAAATTGCACTGGATCGGTTGTAGACCACCTACCGAAAACATTTAAGGTTTATTGGACAAACAAGTACAAAAGAAAAAAGCAAACCATGTTTTTAACTTGCATGTTATCGTAATCATCCCCATAGAAAACCATGCTTTGATTTTCACTAAATCATCATCTTATTACATAAAGACGGCATATTTGGCTTATTCACTTCAGGTGTGATGTAATACATTGGTAAGCATTCCAAATATGCAAAAAAAAGTTTCGAACAAAATTGGGGGCGCTTCTTTCTGGAATTGTCCTCATGTCTCTTTAAGCACAGTGAATAGCAAAAATAATATTCCACCCCTTCCTGAAAAATATTCATTTTTATATTGTTTTTGTTGCCGTTTTTTTTTTTTTTTCTCCCTCAACTCAATGTCAATGCACGCTTGTTCAGCTGGTCAAACTTCAAGACTAGGGAGAGTAGACCCAAATATATCATCCAATTATGTAGTCAAAGAACAAAAGAGAAATATAACTAGAATTTTGCGGTTCTCGGCTTTTGCGTTTGCTATATTCAAAGAATATAAGCTGTGGGCCGCCCCATGACCTTCGACCCTGGCACGTGACCTTTGATCTCATCAACATATGAGGGATCGCATGGTGCACCTATGACAAAAGTTTGGTTCCAATTGAAGTTCAAGTTTTCAATTTAGATCAATTTTACATTTTTAGCCCATTTTTCAACTTGACCTCACATGACCTTTGACCTTTCAACATGACCTTTGACCTCATCAACATATGAGGGATCCCATTGTGCACCTATGACAGAAGTTTGGTTCCAATTGAAGTTCAAGTTTTCAATTGAGGTCAATTTAAAAAAAACTAACAATTTGTTACCACCACATACACATACACACACACATACACACACACATACATACACACGCACAACAGATTGCTAAGTGGTCCTGCCAGCTATAGCTGGCGGCCCACAATGACCCTTGACCTCTGAATGGCAATTGACCTTCCCATCTGTAACCCCCATAAGACCCATTGTCTCAATGTATAAGCATACCAAGTATGAACTTGATCCATCACTGCACTTAAAAGCTACAGAAGTGTCAACCAAGATGTGTAAACTAGAGCAATATAATGACCCTAAGTGACAATTGACTGACCTTTGACCTCATCTTTATCTCAATGTATAACCATATCAAGTATGAACTTGATCCATCACTGCACTAAAAAGTTGAAAAAGCATCAATGAAAAAGGTGTATACTAAATGCTTGACACACACACACACATATACATAGACTGACACACAAATCATTCCAACCAAAGATCTTTCCGATTGCATCGGACAACCTAAAAATACATGACCAAAATGGGCTGATCACATTGCACTATAAAGCAGAAATTATTCACATGCACACGCAGATTTCCAAGACAAAAATCCTCTTTGGGGTCTTTAGTTATAAGTCCACATTATGTCTATTGCTTCTTTCTATACATATTTGGCATAATCAACTTAAAAATTGTTTTAATAACTATCCCAACAGTTTTAAAACCTGGGGGTTCTCAAGTTTGATTTGGGTAGGGTCTTGCCTCCGCGAGTCTGGAAGTAGGACCCATAGCTATACCATTTTTTTGCCAAAAAATGGGACCCATACCGAGATGCCAGATGCAACTGTTACTTTTAGGCCAAAATTTACCCAAAATTTGCCATTTTTTTCCTCAAAATGTTGATTTATTTTTAAGCAAAATTTTGACAATTTTGGCTTCGGATTGAGGAAATTTGACTAATTTTCCAGCAATTTCTAGAAATTTTGGCTTCCGATTGAGAAAAATTGACTAATTTTCCAACAAATTTTTAAATTTTGAAAAAACGACCCACTGCTATACCAAAATTGGTTTGAAAAAAGGGGTAATTGGTATATCAGAAGACTGAAAATGGGACCGATGTCTGTGGCACATCCCCGTATGGTCATTTGTGTTGAGAACCCCCCTGGGTTTTAAGAGAACAGAGCTGACATAAGGCACATAAAATAACAGCATGACTTACCAGCCCCAGCATCTTTTGTGTTGATGGTGAATTCACAAGGTTCGTCACAGATTCCGTGCGTAAGACCAGGGCCAAATGCCGTCACTTGTCCACTCTTTAGCTCATCCACATGGAATTGGAATGGACTTCCTGCATGACATAAAACAAACCAATTGTTAGTGATCCAAAATAATAGTCAGAATTTACAAAATTCCTAGTATATTGGTGTAACTGTACTAATCTCACTTTTATTGGGTTACTGTTTAGGGGAGTTGTTCATAATTATGTTAAATAATTCTTAGACAAATCTTGTTCAAAGGGATTAGCAGCGATTTAATTTGCTAATCCGAAACATGGAAAAAATCATCAAAATTCATATTTTTATATTTTGTTACTGGCATGGGCATGCGAACATAACCTGCAAGTGGAAGGCTTGAAATCCATGTATTAAAGACAAGGCAGTACTTTTTATCTGATTCTGTAATTTCTATACGTCCGACTTGAGATAAAAAAAAAGGCCTTTCCTGGTGAATATCACAGATTTTCAGTGTGATATTGTGCACCATGATCAATACAGTTTGACCTCAACCACAAATATTATTGATCTTTGTTTATTCTGTACTGGTGTAAACCACAATCAGCTGTTTAGTGCAGATTTTGAAACGCCGTCATTGTATGTCTATTTACGGGGGACTGTATGACAAATTTCCTCAAATACTTCATTTTTTCACTCTTTGGTGGTTTGTTTCTACATTAAAGCAGTTATATGGAATTGCACACACTTATCCCCAATTTATAAGTTTAAAAAATGCATTTCCATATTTTTTTTCGATTCTCTCGCATTATCGCTGCTAATCCCTTTAAGGGAAATCATCTGTTTAATGATCTGTTATAAATATCTCTGGTAATTGATTAAATAAACTTTATTATTGTAAATAACCACATTGCTGCTAAGTGCTCACATTACAAGAATAAATTGGATTTAAAGAGATTTTATGACAGGATTGCATATTAGGAAAAGTAATGTGCTGCCCTCATGCAGTGCACCATTTATAATATACATACATTGTGATCCTCATACCATATTGCGTGGTATTTATAGAACTATCAAGTTAGATGGTATTTGCAGTACATATAAAACATGTAAAATTACTGCACAAAAAGGGTATTATAGGCTGACTCAGAGATTTCCCGATGAGGGCGCACTCATTTTTCAAACAAATCATATTTTTTGCATGTACATAATGCTTGTCAATATACTGATCACTGTGTGAAATAACTAAGCTCAAATCGACGTCCTTCATATAGAAAATCATAACTATATGTTATAAAATTCCAGATCCGGAATATTTGTTATACACAGTATCCTATGATACTGTTATACTGTGCATTAAATGTTTATTGCATGAAAACGAAAAACCCAATTCATCTCTAACTTTGAATTAAGCATTTTAGGTGACTATCTTTTTAGTTCTAGATGATTATTTTTAATAACGACACCAAAAAATTATATTTCAAAATCTCTGAGTCAGCCTGGACAAAATTGACAAAAGATATTGGCTAGTATTCTCAAAGGGAGTCTAACTTTAGACCCGGGTTTAAATCAGGGTTAGTCCTACATGAGTGGACCTTTTTCTTTCAATGCACACTGAAAGTATGGTGTAATATGTGAGAAAAGTTATCATTATGATGTATGGCCCAGAGTGACCCATCTATACTCTGTCCAGCTTGAAGTATGAAGTAGCGACGCGGGCGTATACATTGAACCAACTTTCAGTGCGTGCATTGGTAAAGCTCAAGCGCACTGCAACTGAAAGGCGGCACTGGGTGTACGCGCGCGTCGCCACTCATACTTCAGACGAGACAAACTATAGAAGAAATTCTTCACCTATTACATCACACAACACACTTAAAGAAAAAGGTCTATTCGTGAAGGACTAACCCTGGTTGAAATCTGGGCCTGAAGTTAGACTCCTTTAATTTTGAGAATACCAACCTATGAGAGCAACATCAGGAAAGAATTTTTGTATTGTGCCACGACCCCCATGAATTCGGCAGCCTCAATGGTATAAACTGCATGCTAAAGGATGTCGTGGCAGAATACTGAATTCATCCCCAACATCACAGCATAACTGAACCCTCAGGAAGTATAGTGGCAAACATTATCCATTGTTGCCAAGGAAGAATTACCATGGTTACCACATTACTTGCATTACCATCAATACATACAGTACCAGCACAACCATCATGGAGTGAGTGTTGCAAAACAAAGGGCAGAAATTTAAAAATGATTTTTATCAACAAGAACTTGTATTTGTCAATGGATTCCCACAATGCCAGTATTCTGTCGGTCGCTGTTGTTGAATTTGGCAGACAACCTGAAAAATGAGAACCAACCAAACTGAGACACAAACACACACACACACAAACATACAAACACCTAACTAAACTGGAACACACATACATATGGACATGCACACTCTCACAAAATCCCATCTATGGTTTTCTTGTATTTAATTAATTTTTGATCTGATTCCAAGATATATTCTTGAGATACAGCAGTGGATAAATTTTTTGATGATATATAATGTAAAAAGAAATCATTTCAGTGAGTAATTTTGCTGCAAAGCGTGATTTTGTTGACTTCATCATTCACTCCAAAGGTAATCTTTCACTTAAGGCAGTAACTTGGAAGAGCCGTAATTTACCAATCAGGTTGCAGAATTCTAATTTGTGACATCACACCAACCGACAGAATAAAAACCTAAATATATTAGGCAAAAAAAAAAAAGGTTTGTCTCAGCTCCCAGTGTAGGGGTAAAAATTCACATTTTACCACATTTAATTTTTTAAATAGGTTTTTTATTTTTCCTGTTTTCTTTTTGTTTAAAAATGATCAAGAAAAATGTGGTCTAAAGACGCAATAAAAAAGAATTTCTGCATAGCGCATATCTTTTTTGACTAAAAAAAAGAATGCATAGCATTTCAGGCTTTGAGCTTAAAATGAACTGAGACAGACACTTTTTCTTTTTTGGCTTTATAATGGACAAACTTACATGTAAATATGGACAAGTGGATGGTGTGACCAATCGCACATCAAATTTATTTAAGAACTTTTACAATATTTGAAAATCAGGCTAAAGTATTGTATATGGACAGACTGTCATTTCAAAACACATCATCAAAACACATTTTAATGTGTGCAAAACCAAGTCTGTCTGTGTTACAAGTAATTTATGTATATTCAAGACCTGAAATTGGGGGCACTTTTATGGTAATTTTAAAGGACACTCTGTACATAAGAAAATTATACTTTTGCAAAAGTTCATTAATTTGTAATCAAACAAATTATGATTCATTACACAATCAATTTGATATTGAACCTTGAAATGCACATGCTGTCCTCGGAATGACAGCGTACTACGCACACGAATAAAGGTATCACAATCAAAATGGTATATTTAATTACTGAGCAAATGCAGGGTTAACAATTTTTTCACACACTTTGATAAACATATTTTATAAGCGAACGCAAAGCGAAGCTCTTATAGACTAACGCGTATACACGTATTGAAAGCTATTGAAAATCTATGACAGGTTTACGAAATGCCGACCCTCATTTGATCCCCCTTTTCGTTCATACCATTAACTCCTACGGAGTTAAAAATCGAAGGGTACCGGACAGGGATTCACCATTTTTCAAAATTGTAATATTGTCATTTTAATTTGTAGTCCGATATTCAACAAGTAATTTATTTTAATTCTCCATTCTGTTGGATATTTTGTTTTCCCACAAATTTATTTTTTATGTACTTGTTTTCTAACATTAAACCTATGATAATGTTGTGCTGATGTTTTAAAAATTATGCTTGGAATAATTAAACAACACGATATTTTAGGATGCTCAAATAAATTTTGTATATGTTTCACCAATAGATGGCGCCCTTTTAAATTCATAATTTCTTCAGGGGAGGGCAGCCAAGAAATCTTAATTTTAGACGTTGCCATTGGTTTAACACGTAAAAGCGAGATCTTGATGAAAATTCTTAATTTTTTATATGTTGTCAGGGCTGGTTGGATTACGGCAAACAGACATTTTTTTTACCAAAGCTGTCATACTATTCAGCTAGGAAGTAGAAAGAATAAATACGACTTAAACCAGGGGGCCGGACACGATCTGCTGGATTTGGGCATTTGAGATTTCCAAACGGTAATTAAGGCAAAAAAAAAAAAAATTGTTTGATTGTCCTCATCCGACCGACCCTAATTTTGGAAATCAGGAAAACATTTTTTTTTCCTTTTACTGTGCAAAAGAATACCGACCCTAATTTTGAAAAATTCCTAAAAAGTTTTTTTTTTTTTTTTTTCAATTTTAACTTTCTGAAATGTAAAAAAGATGATGTTTAAACAGTTTTCTTAGCATGTTAGTTAGGTTTCATAATGTACAAAGATGCATTTTTGGGCAAGAATCAACTTGATTTTTGTGTTTGATTAACTTATTAATACAAACAAACATGTTTCAATACAGTTTGCTATTGACATTAAAAAAAAAAGAAAAAAGAAGTTTTTCCGACCAACCGCCCCAACTCTAAAAAGTCATCTATGGACAATCAAACAATTTTTTTTTGGCCTTAGGGAATTCTTGCGTGCATTTTCTATGGCAAAATATGACAGAATGAAAGTGTATCTGAGCGCTCACTTCTCAGGTTCTACCTGCATCATATTACCAAAGTAATCCTTATGTGCCACCCTACTTGCAGCAGTCGACACATAAACTGCCTCTTTTGGCCTATGTGGACACATTGCATCATATACGACCAGTCAGAACTTGTACTTCATTGCCACTCTTGCAATTACCACCCAGTGTAATATATCTTGCCAACCTATTACACAAAAGTGAAACTTCACACTGATTCCTGCTATTCCAATTGGATCATCTACCGTGAAACCAAAAACCAGTTCCCATGTAACCAAACCAAATTTTAGTTGAGATTACATTTGGTGACAACATCATAAACTGCAGCACTGTGGCATTCCTTCAAATCTCTGATATCTTGCAGTGCAACTTATACCCATATAATAAGATAACTTTACATGGAACTATTCCATTCATTGAATGCTTCATTCATGTGTGCTTCACAAGTCTTGCAGATGGTTCATTCAATAACATTCCACAATCTTTTTAAGATCTTGGATGGGGAACAGCTGCTAATGATTGGACTCGTGTGGCTTTGTGATTTTTTCATTCAATTCATTTTATCATGTAGTCAGATTTACGTAGTGACACATAGCCAGCACCCCCCCCCCCCCGATTTACCCGGAAGTAGTATCGATTTTAATATCGGATGAAAGTCCATATTCTTCTCATTGACAATGTCGTCCTGAAATTTGAGCCCTCATATCCATTTCATTCCCAAGATACGAACAAAAAACCTGCCGTTTTAATGGTTAACCATCAATATTAGCACAGTATTGAATAGGACTTTGCAATATGCATTATTGCTTCTACCATCAAAACCGTAAGTTTGTTTCCCACGGTACTTGATGGGACGTATGTGTGCAAGTGCCAGGCTCTCATATCAAGTACAGAACACATTAGACATAAATTGGAACAAGCACCTTTAAGTGTCTCCATAAAGGTTACATTTTAACCTATTTATTAAAAGTATGTACTCTCCTGTATTTTTGTATTTCTTGAACTTGTGATCCCATCTGAAATCAATTTGCAGCATCAAATTGGTGATGCAAAAATTAATATTTCATGAGGGAGGATTAACATAAAATACAAGATATCAGGAACATTGAAATCCTGCCTCACATTGGAATGTACTTGTGATATCAGTGCTACTCTTAGTTTTCTTAAAATAACCAATCAAAGATGCCTTTACTGAAACCTCTCAATAGTAAATTACAACTATTTTGTTAAACACTCCCTGTGCCTTTCTTGAAAACATACATCTTATCACCGTAATCTTGACACTGTAAAGCAAGACAGCTAATCTAGGTAACCGTATCTTAGTAACTTGCCTGGTACATGTCGGTCATCATATCTGATTGATAGTTCATGGAGGCCGGTCTCAGTGGGGGCGTACTTGACAGTGATGGTTCCATCCTTGTTCTCTGTGATGTTGGGAATATCCACTCTACCCGATGGTGTCTTCACCTCCCCTGTGGTGGGAATGTAATAAGCTCCAGTTAAACTTGATTTTTGGATTGAATTGTAAGTGGAGAGGGGTCCCGATTAACAGGGCTAGCTATGTGTCTTGCATTAAAAATAGTACATAGATGTCTTGGCCATTTATGGTATATGCGTGGGTGAAATGTGGAATTTAAATTGGTTTAGGAAATGCTACTCTGGTAATTTTTAGTACAACTGCAATATGACCTTGAAAATTGGAATGTATTTATTCATAAAGAATGTTTTGTTTGTGTCATATTAAATATCTAACCACTTAAAAAGTTGATGTACTGCCTAGTAAATGTGAGAACTACTACTGCATTAACCCTTGTTTTATTAATTCTACCACCAATAATCCATTTTGCAAGATTATCTAAAAATTCTAAATATAATATTTGAGTGAGGTATGTTTCAAACTTAACCTATAAGAATAAATATTTCAAAAAGAACTTTAATAAAAAAGTTCTGGTCATGACAAATAGGCAACTCATTATAATAACTAATTTGAGTATACAAATATTGAATTCAAAGAGTGTGCCAGGTGATTTATAGGCTAAGTTTATCTTAACTTTAATCAACAAATGTGTCTATTACATGAATATCATAGACTCCTACTCATTGATATTAAAACTACAAAGGTAGCAGATCGGTCAAACAGGGTGGATGCGGTGGGAATCAACTCCGGCGTGTTTTCTTGTGTTAAACGCCATTTCTGTCGTCTGCTGAATAACATTACTCCTAAGTCATTTTATTATAAAATTGTTCTGTTTATGCACATGCGTGCTGATTTGGGCTTAATCAGGTGAGGCCTAATGTATATAAAAGCTTTACAACCATGCAAAAATATAAATTTTGAAAAATCTCGAGGGCACACTATTTTTTATATGTGCCAGTCATACCTGATATGTTTCCAGTGCCAGCACCAAGTACAGGGATAATAAGATCTAGAGGGCGGCATTCTTCCATTACAGGTGCAAATTGTTCTTGTGTAACTGTTTCCGTTGTGATTAATTCCTCTGGTGGGCCAACTGCAGCCTGCAATCAAAATCATAATCATTCAGTTAAATCAACACATTTAACCAGTAAAGACTTATAATGACAGGTTCAACTTTGGCCTAGACTTGGGAGACACTAGCCTTTTGTTATCCATGCAAATTTGACACTACGGCAAAACAGCCAAAAACACATTATGTTTTTTAAATCATATAACTGAGGCCTGATTACCTTTCCAATTTTGACTTACAACATATGCATTTCCCTTTTGAGAAGTGGAAATGCATATGTTTCAGTCCACATTGGTGTAAAGGTAATCAGCTCAGTGTAATGATTTTTTGTTTCCCTTAAAGGCTGACTCAGAGATTTCGAAATATAATTTTTTGTGTGTAGTAATTACAAATAGTCATCTGGAACTAAAGATAGTCACCTAAAATGCTTAATTTCAAAGTTAGAGATGAATCGGATTTTCCTTTTTCATGCAGTAAACATTTATGCACAGTACAAGAGTGCCATAGGATACCGTGTTACTTGTATAACAAAAATTCAGGATCCGGAATTTTATAATAATGTTGTGATTTTCTATATGAAGGACCTCAATTTGAGCTTAGTTATTTCACACAGTGATTAGTATATGCCAAAAAACTCGATTTGTTTGAAAATTGAGTGCGCCCTCATCGGAAAATCTCTGAGTCAGCCGTTAACATCAACCCATTGATATAGAGTTTATGGTAATGTTGTTCTTTATCCATTAATTATGTGGGGATAAATACAAATTTATTTAAATTTTCATGAAATTTGTTTGACAAGCTGTCTTAAGCAAGTTTGCTCACAACTGCCATAGTCCAAATCAAGGAAATTTATTCATGACCTCATGACTAATGTATTTTTATATTATAATAGGCGACATCTGTCTGTCACAATGTGTGTGTCACAATGTCTGTCCCCCCTTTTTTTCAGAGCTCGGGGTCGTATGCTTATGAAAACTTGGTGGGTGGGTTAGCTTGGGCCTAGCTAGACCAAGCTCGATTGGTTAGTGGATGCATGCCCCGCAAACAGGGTAATTGCGAAAAAACGGTTTTCAAACAAGTAGTACTTTAAAAAAAGCCAGGTGATCATGAAACCCAGGGACCGGCTAGTTATTACTAAGATATTTTGTAATAAAACTTAGTATTTGTGGGAATATCACACTGCAAACCGGACAGGCAAGGCCACTCTACACACTCTATTATATGACTATGATAACATCATTAACAATCCAAGTTCAATTTAATCTTTTCCTAGAGAAGTTCATATCGGATAGCGAGTGTCACTTTCTGAGCCAAGCATGAAGATGACCAACGGCTATAGTATTGAAGGCTTAACCATCTGACATGAATTCCTCTGGGGAAAATTAAATTTGTCTCATATTTATCAACCTCCAAGTATCAAATAGTTACAAGATATCAATACTTGAACAGTTTTCTTATCTAGGGCAAGGTCAATTGACCTACCTCTGAACCAAAGTTATAGTTAGAATGTTATGGTATCACAACAATTTTATGGATCTTTCTAGAACTCAGCCTAGTTTGTGCCTTACATTGAATGATGTCTTGGGAGATATGCAAATAAAAAAAATAAGTATTCGTTTTTCTTCTCTCTGTATTTATTTCTTCGAATCCAAAAGTAATTCATGAACTGGGATTGAATTGTCATTTCCTTCTGTGCAATTTGAGACCTTATTTGTTACAATAACATCAACATTGATAGAGCAGTAGTGATTTGAATGGAAAGGGTAATTGATTCCATTCTTGCGCTTAGCCCTATAGCTCTAAAATGAAAAAAGAGACAGGAATTGTGGGCTCTCGACCAGGGGGGCATTCAAAACCTGGTTAAGGGCATGCAACATGGCTGCCTCGTAACTTTAATTTCATTTATATTTTGATTTAAACTAAAGACTAGCGAAACGCAACTTCCTTTTGCTTTTCATTTGTGCATATGTACTCATTTTTTGGTATAAGACCAAGTATAACAACAGAATCTTACATTCTCTTCCACTCAAATCACCAATGCCTGTCATATCAATATTGGAGCTCCTAACAAATGAGATGATAAATTACACAGAAGAAAATGATGATTCAATCCCAGTTGATTATTTTTTAGATTCTAAGAATCAAATGCAAAATCCCACAATATATGGATATTTTATTCATAAACAAATTGCAAAAATATGAGTTATGAGCATGATGACTTCACAGCTGTTTGAAAGTCTCATTTATTATGACAAAACCAGAATAAAACAAAAAATATCTATGGAACCACAGTTTTGGGAACTAATTTGGATTATATATTTCACTAACTATATCTTGGAAAAATTTACGACATTTCATTGCGGGTAAATACGATTTTTCTTTAAAATCTACTTTTACTCGTCTTTCAATGGAGAATGGCTACATAAAGGACGCTATAACATTCTAATCATAACCTTTGTAGGCCTATATGGAAAGATTCCTGTAATGGATTTTTCTGATTTTTTTGCAGAGTTAATAGCTCTTGCATGCCCCTACTTATATCAGTTGTCAAAATTGTGTCACCATTGCTTAAAATGGTTCTAAAAATAAGAGACAATTTGCCAGGCGGTGGCGGCCAAGCCCAATTCAATAGAGCAACTCACCAAAAATGTCAAAAGAAATTACAGCAATATGGAGAGCAAACCACAAACCAATTTGGAAGCTTTGATGTGGGTCGGTCATGGGTGTTCCCATGACCCACATACGACCTCGTCCTCGTTCGTTATTAATACAAAAAAAAAACAGAAATAACTCTTCCAGTGGAGTTGATTCTTCAGCTCCAACGGTTTTGGAATAAGAAAATATTCCTTGACAACATAAAAAATTCAGAATTTTTTGTCAAGATTTCGCTTTTACGTGTTAAACCAATGGCGACGTCTGAAATTGTGATTTCTTGGCCGCCCTCCCCTGCAATTTGCTGTGACTTACTGTGATTGTGATTGGTCCACCAGTGAGTGAGACACCACCAAATTTGATATCCACAAGGTAGCTGCCCGGTTTGGGGCACATCCATACAATGTCAAATGTGCCATCTCCATTGTCAACAACTTCGACATTAGGAACCTCCTGCCCATCGGGGCCAATGATGGTACATGTGACACGCCCTCTGCCAGCATCGCGAGAGTTCACTTTGATCGTTGTTTCTTCCTCTACGACAACGGTTTTGGTGATTGTCTCTTCTGCAAAGCGCACAATGTAATGCATAAAGTTAGAAGTAATCATAAAAGTACTGTTTTGTTGCCATTTTCTGCTCTCGATTTAGACAAAGTAATGATGAGGCAAGATCATTTTCCAGAAGGATGTGTCACTATTTCCTAAGATCCAATGATGGGCAATTAATCTGTTGGTCCTAACTAACCCACCCTCTAAACTCAACAGCAATGAATCCATCTTCTCTTTTGCATGGAGACAGTTCTATTCCTTAATATGAACATTCAAAATTCCATTTGCTCATTTATATACATGAAATACAGTTTTCCATTTATTTTGCTATCTAAATTATGACTTGCTTCAAAGATAGGATCACCATTTTTGACATGTACGGCATGCGTTTCATTCAAATTTAAAGCAATATTAGCACATATTTTTGAAGAGCGCCCCCAATTTTTCAAAAAAATTGAGATTTTTACACGGTTGCATTGGTAACTGGCTAGTTAACTATACCTGTGAATGGTTAAGCTCTACAATGTCTATGTGTCGCAAACGAAGGAATTTTGTAACTAGAATAATTAATATCGGGATCCCGATAATAATTCAACGGCTGCTGGAAACGGCCTTCCAACTTCCGAGAAATAGCGCCATGTACGTACCTACGCTCATCTATTAGTTGTTTTATTGGTTCAGGCAAGTCAAGTTAGAGGTCATTTTCTTGAGGTGGCACTATTTCATCATGGACGGACATTAACTTAGCATTTCCAGCTCTGCCGTTAAGTACAATATAGGATCCCAATTCTAATTACAAAAATCGCTCATTATGATAAATACGCATTTTTGAGCATTCTCGTTCGCAGGTTTAGTTTCCTAGACAATTACCAACATAGCTGTGCAAAAATGTCAAATTTTGAAAATTGGGGGCGCTCTTCAAAAATGTGCTAATATTGCTTTAATTGGTACTACCAAAATAACCCCTGCTTTTTGTATTTTGATTTGAAAGGTCAACAGGGATTCTATTTCCAAAACATACAACAGTACATATAAAAGAGCTACAAAGTAAGAATAATGTTGGATCCTTATCCCACAGTGGGTCCTATCCTTGACCTCATTTTTATTCCATTAATTTAGCAGCATTTCTTCTTCACCCAATTGCAAAATTACCTACATAACTTCAGAATTTAGTTTTATATACAATCCCTACATACATTTGTATGATTATTGATCAAATGATTGATCAAATGCACAACCCCGTTATGCCTTTTTGCTTGAAATTCTACCACTGCATTCAATATGCAAAATCCATTCATACATATAAATTCTTGCATGCTTCAAATCATTTCCTATGCCATAAATTGCTTAGGTACATATACCACACATTTTTTATGCAAATATATTTTCTCGGTAATTATCTTCTAAATTCGCAATTACGCACAAATCTGCATGCTTAATTTCAAATATCACATTCTACTGAACATTCTACTAATATGCTAATAAGATCAACAAAATACATAAAACACTGGATGCACCCATGGTTCCGCTTGCTCGTGCTATTCTCACCAATCACTACAGTGTACTTTCTATTCCACTGGGGAACTGCCATATCCTCTTTAAAGTGATCTATGGTATTAATTTGTCCAACACACACATATATTACACAATTGAAAACAGCAAGTTTTTCCAAACACAGATGTATGTGAAAGGAATGGTTTCACTACAAGCAGTTTTAATTCTAATTTCATTGGACAGTTATGTGAATGAAGGGGTATCTTGGACAAGTCAAGACGTTTATGAGGTCTCGGCTCCTTTGTCAAGCTCAAAAACATTGGAAAAACTCATCGTCTGGTTATATTGGAAATGCTCAAGAGTTCACCTTCACTCTTGGGTTTCTTGGTCAAGCTCCAAGGAGTTCACGGAGTCTAGGGTACGTGTCACGCTCAAACTTGGACAACATCAAAAGATCATCTAGTCTAGAGTATTTTGGACAATCTTTTTAAGAATCTTGGAAAAAGCCTCAAGAGTTCATCATCTAGGGTATCTAGGACAGGGGACACAACTCAGAGTCATCTTCGTTCAGGTATCATGGACAAGTCAAAGGAGTTAACCTCAGTTTTTTTTTTTTTTTTTAGGTATTTGGAAAAGCTCAAAGAGTCCCTTCACTCTAGGGTATCTTGGAAAGCTTAAGAGTTCACCTGAGTCTAGGGTACCTTGTTCAAGCTCAACATCTGGACCAAACTCAACAAAGATCAGCTCAGTCTAGGCTATTTGGACAAGCCCAAGAGTTAACCTCAGTCTAGGTTATCTTGGAAATGCTCAAGAGATCATCTCAGTTAGGTTATCATGGACAAGCTTAAGAGTGAACCTCATTCTACTATATCTTTGAAATGCTAAAGAGTTCACCTAACGCTAGGGTATCTTGGAAAGCTTAGAGTTCAACGAGTCTAGGGTACTTGGTCCAGCTTCAAACATCTTGGGCAAAAACTCAAGATAACATCTCAGTCCTAGAGTATTTTGGACAAGCTTTCAAGAATCGTTGGACAAGCTCAAGAGTTCACCTCAATCTAGGGTATCTAGGACAGACAAACTCAAGAGTTCACCCCAGTCTAGGGTTATGCACTTCATTGTGTCTGCAATTATGTTTCTCCAAGAGGGACCTTTCATATGCAGTGAAATCAAAAGTGACAAATGTGCTGTAAGGTATAGACAAAAAATGATGACCAGAGCTTTCTAGTTGGGAGTTTTGATCACTAGAGTACAGAATATGAGTCGATATCACAACACGTTAGCATAGGTAACTGAACTTGTCCTTGAAGATTAGAATATATCTGCTTGTAATGTGATTGGATTCATTTCATGTCAGGGTGTGATGAATTTATACTCATGTACAAAAAAATCCATATCTTTTCTGCCCCTCCCAAAAGATAAGCATGTCATCATAACTATTTTTTTCTGAATAAATTATTTGCTTCATCAACCCTAATTTGGATATTCTATAGTTATTTTATTAAAGGTCTTTCCTCTCATTTGAAATATTTCTTGCATATTCTAGAAAGCAAAATCATTGCAATTGAAAACTGATCTCCTTGTAGTCAATGGCTTACTGAAAGGAGGCCTGTTAGAGCTGTGGGGTACATACACACAGATCCTCACAGCTGACGATTCAGGTATATCCCCATATGTTCTTAGTATGGGAGGCAACTGGGTTGTCTTTCTCTTCTATCTGTTGGTCACAATATATATGTTTGAATTTCCACTTAAATTTAAAGTTTTTGAAATTGTGTATAATTGATGTATATCATTGTTGTATTTAACATTAGAATTTTATCTATTTTGTATTTGTCGTATTGATATTTTTGTATATTGCTCCTTTCTATGTGAAGCGCCTAGAGGCCTCTGCATTTTTTTTTTTTAATATTTTTATGTTATATTATTATTATTATTATAATCAGGGCTAAATAGAAATGACAAGATGCCAAAATCAAGAATCATATTGAAAAGTGAAGCCTTTAAAAGCTACATGTAAAATATCTTTAGTAAGTAGATCTTCCAACTGGATTAAAAATTGAGCTTAGCCACTGAGGCCAGAATTGATGAAAAAAAAAATGAAATCCTTGGCTTGGATGACTACAATCAAAGGTCTGTGAGAGCTCATGATTATGAAATTCAAGGGCCTGCTGGAGTGAAAAATACCACAGGCATAGCTAATATTGCCAAATGCATTGTATTCCTCCCCCGAGTACCGAACCGAACAAGTTATTGATTCCAATATTGTAGACTCCATGAAAGAAGCAATTCTGATGACATTGTTTCCAAAATGTACGAACAGAGGGGATATAGTTTTTTTTTGCATTTGAGTATATATATAATGAAGGAATCCATGCACATGCTGACAATATGAAAAGCACCATGCACTGTGTCCGGCTGCAAAATGAAACACTCAAAATGGTTTATTTGTCAACAAACATTAGTTGTAGGAGAGTGACATGAATCACATTGGGAACTGATGGGGAAAATGATGGGGGAAATATGATGATACACTTATGATGCATAATCTGTGGAGCTAGATGGCCGTTGTTAGTTCATTGGGATATGACTATTCAAAAAAGCACTTCCGTATTGAAGAAAAAACACCTCAAATAATACTAAATAGTTTAGTACCCTATACCCCTTTGTTTGCTTTCTAGTCTAGAAACAGAAATTCTCATATACATTGTGTTTAAAACACAATAAATTACCAAGATTTCAAGAAATATGCCAAGCTATAGTTGGAAATACAATTAAAAGATACAATTTGCTCCCTAAGCTATTTGGAAATGGAATTACCCACACATCTTTTGCTATCTATAATCTATTTACCTGCCAAAACCAAGATTGATTTAAGAATGCTCATCAAACGGGGTGCTCATCAGCTATGATTGATGTATGCCATGAGATGCAACAATGATTGTTTTAATCTCGTCACATATTTACATAGCTTTGCTTTAATTTAGACTACATTCAGTAATAAGAATCCGGAGTACATCCACTGCAGCAGCAGTTTTAGCATCAACCAGGTCAGTGCATTAGGTATCGACTAGTAAAAATCTTTGAAATGTAAAGACTTGAATATCTGTATCTACTAAGAAATCTATAATACCCTCTCCAATAAATAACTGAGCACTCTGATCATTAGCTATTAAGAATCATTTCCAAAAATATCATTTGACAGAACTATCATTTTTAAAATGAACACAGTTTCATTTAGTACATCTAATTTTTGACAGACTTCCCAAAAGATTAACAAGGGATAATTAATTTGCAACATCCTCAGATAATTTGAGATAAAAACAGTAGAATACTGGTCATGATTTGCCAAAATACAAAAATGCTTCCACATGGAAAATGATGACGGGATTATCATTTTTAGTTCACTATATAAAATCTTGGTTTGTGATAAATGGCCTAGATTTTAAAAACACTACAATACAAGGCTAACATTGTTACTTCCTAAAAGAAGTCTAGAAACACCAGATTGCTTTTTTGTCTAAATTCTGTTATTCATGATTTTGCACAGCATCATTGTCATGCAAATTTTCAGGCACAGTCGCCTTACTTGTCGTTGTGGTCCGTGTTGTAGTTGTTTTTGTACTGGTCGTGCTTTCTGAGCTAACGCTTCTACGCCTGACAGGAATTTGATAATCACCACTTCTAACATCTGAAAAGTAAGGTCAGGGGTCATGATGGGATTATATGCTCCCTGTGACATTATTACATTAAACATGAATTGTATGATAAAAAAAAATATGGCATATTATCTCCACTGCCTTCAAGACAAATTACGTCAAATGGAAACATGGAAATATGTTTCAATGGTCATTGAACAAGATTGTATAAACATGAAAAGACAAAGGCACGGATCGAACAGCAATTCATGGGTCTTACAAAATTTTTAAACTGAGCTGGTAATGGATTCATAACTCTATACTTGTCAGAATTATGAAGTAAGAATGTATGGGATATATTGTATAGCTAATTACACATGAAACGAAACAATTCCTGATCGTTACGTTTAAAAGGGGCAGTCAACTAAATTTTGGTCCCTGCATAATTTGGTTTTCATGCAAGCTTCATTCCATTAATATTACTACTACATGAGCTTAATAATTCTATAAACATTCTTATATTCGGAACTAAAACTCTGCTACTCTTTTATAATATCGTGGACAACATTCACTAAAACAGCTAAGTGACTTACAAGGGTTTGGAGGTGTAATTAGTTATAAGACAGCCACAACCAATTTAATGCACTGACTACTAACACATATATATCTCCATCCATGGGCAAACTTCATCATTAGCACTGCATGAATTACTTATATCTCGGATATACTATAAGTGAATATTATATTGAATACCAAGACAGCATATTCTTACCTAATATGACGGTCTACACTGTGGTCACAGCACTCAAAGCACCCATTCCAAGGACAAAATCTCTCCACAGACTTCCAACTGCCAGCACAAATTTATATTTTTGTTGCTTTAAAATATAGAGGGAAAAGAAAAAAGAAAAAAAATTGAATACCTAATTTCAATGTAAAACTGTAACTCTTGAATGGCTAGCAATAACCCCTTCAGCAAGAAATCATCTGCATAATTGCTTGGGAAAATAATCAAAGCTGGCCATTTCTCCACACCAATTTTGATTTGTACCACAGTGCAACCTGAAGTCTCCTGTCACATTACGAATACACAAAGAATGATTATGGATGAAAGGGAGCTGAGTGTCATCATCAGGTTTGAAGGATGAGGCTACAAATTAAAGGCTAACCTGGCCCTCTGTGACCTGCAAGTAGACAACTCTATTTGTAAAATGCTTAATAATACTTATTGACTAAAGCCTACCAGATTCATTAAGCTTATCAAATTCCAACCCCCATTTAGATTTTTTGACCATTTTTCTGTTAACCTGAAGCCTATGATACATATTCCCATACCGGATTGCTTAATTAGGTACAGAATTTGTACACTACTCTTTAGCAAATAATTTTTGTGAAATAATTTAGTATTCTGCTACCACCTTACAAATTTGACAACGTTAACAGGATAAAATGCATGTCAAGGGTGCCGAATTTAAGTGTTGGCAGAATACTAAATTCAAACCAAATTAAGTATAAATATAAAAGTTCAAAATTATTTTCAACTCATTGGGTAGTATATGTTTATTTGAATTGAAAACATTAAAATGTGAATTATTGGGCTCTATAGTAAACTCTTTTCTGTAGCTGTCCAACAGTCATAAGAATGACTTCTAATTAAAAACTACAAAACAAGACTGAGGCTATTAAAAAAATGTTCTGCAAAGATACTGTGTACAGCATACATCAATACAAACAAAATGGACAAGTACATCTTAAAATTGTATACTACATTGTGCTTATATATCCCATACAAACTTACCATGACATAAACCTGCATGTGACATTCAAAAATCATTTCAAAATCAGCAAGGCTAGGTTGTTTTTCAAAGTATTTTTTCAAGAACGTCTTTGAAATCAGTTAATTGGTTGAAATGCAACCTATCAACCAACTCAAAGCAGGAACTTTTAATGGCCAAAGCACTGTAAGGCTTCATTATGGAATTATATAATTTGCCTGGGCCATATGAAATTTAGAGATGTAATAATCTCCCACACTTCATTTCACAACTTCTGTGCAGTGACATTAGTGCATGATTTTGTGCTATTCCCCCGGGATCGCACCCTGTCATATCATGATACCATCGCACTACACTGAATATGAACAGCGCCACACAGCATCACAAATACGTACAAGCCACAGGCCCGCACGCCAAAAAACATGATTGATGAATAAAAATAAATGTCATGAATAAGATGCAACAAAGTTACCGTATTCCTTTGAGGGCCTGCTACTGGTATCCTGGTAACCAGTACTACCTGTCCCAGGGCCGAGTTGTCGGCGGCTAAACCGTCACCCCCATCAGATTTCTGATGAGGAGGGTAGCTGGTTACCCTGGTAGAATGAAAAAGAAGATCTACCTACAAGGGCGTCAGCTCTGGAGAGCTAATGGCGGCCATCCAGCACATGCTGCCTTGCATGGTGGGCGTGGTTGCCCAAAGGCTAGGCCCACTGCCGAAAACTGTGGATTGACGTCAGGAAGGGCATCCGGTCAATTATCTTTTGCTCCAATAAATCCTCACACAGCAGTATTGCTGAGTGAGGTGTATCCGGCCACCCTCGTTTACGGGGACAAAACCGGATTTAAAACTTTGGTATAACTAACAACTAAACTAAACCCAATTCCAAAAAAAGTGCAAAAGGTCCACTTTTTACTAAATTTTTTGATAAAAAGGTCCAAATTTTGACAAGAGGAAATACACTTTTTTGTGATGAGATGTTCAAAAAGTCCCAAAAAGGACCATTTTAGACAGATTAGGTCCACTTTTACCAAAAGGGTCCGCTTTTTAAAGTCGTGCACCCTCCTCCCCCAATACAACCCTGTTTGCCCCACTAAGCTGCCTGCATTAAAAGTGCAGCATTTTTACATGTGGAGAGATGGCTTCTTGATAAGCGTGCATAAAATCAGCATTATGGTTATGTCATTACTGCACAGAGGTATAGAAATGAATTGGAATATACTTAGCATGACTTGAACTAAATCCAATTTGAGTTAAGAAAAGATTGTCATATCACACTCTCTTATAATGGTAAAATAGCATCTAATATCCAGAACTTAAGGATATGTGGACTTTTGGTTCTTGTAGTTCTTCATTAGAGCTGTAAAATATCGTGGTCTGGTAAAGCATTGTTATACTTTTAGCTCTTTTTGTTAATCAGGGGCAAACAAATATGCTATAAACAGATGCTGTTTTTATAAAATTCATATTGTTTTACCCATTACAGCAATTAAAAAAAAATAACCAAGGTACACAACAAAACTTGTCCGGAAAATTTACTCACCAAAAATATCACATTTTGTGGCATCTCCTGTTGGGCTAGTTACTACATCCCATGGCGAATTTGGCACATGTCTACCGCCATATTTGACTATGATATTGTATTGGCCTACATCTTTCGGTGTGTATACTATCTTGTATGTGCCGTCTCCATTGTCCACTACTTCTGGTTTCACTGGTTTGCCTTCCCCGTCCTGGAGGTAACAATAGGTCAAAGGTCAAAGGGAGTGGCCTTTTCATACAGCATTTATGATTGGCTAATTGCATCATATATTCATTTCAATTACCAATTGGAATGTAACTTCCAAATATTTAAGCTCTAGGCCTCATGTTGCTTATGTGCTAAGTTCAATGTGAGCCAAAAAGGGCAGGTATGGTGCTTTTACCGTCCTCGAGCAGTGCCGTCAGTGTGTAATGCAATAGTCACAGTATTAAATCGGGAGCGTTGATTCAAAGCGCTGACATACGCGAGTATAAAGGTGGCGCGAAAATATACATGCAATTAACTGCCTGAACGTGTTGATGTCACTGATTGGAGGAAGGTAAATGGAGTATAGTACCCAGGAGGATAATATTTCAACTTCCTCCTTCTAATGATCACAACGGTATGCTCCAGTAAGGAGATATGGTGAGTTGCTGATCTAACTATGATGATAGCATGGCATCTCAGCTTCTTTATTTTAACAGACTGTGATAATGAAAGTACAACATGTCGGCTTCTTTATTCTAACTTACTGTGATGATGATAGAAAGCTCTGCATCTCCAGCCTCCGTTGTGTCAACAATGAAGTCTACTGGTAAACTAGCCAAGATGCCTGCCTTCTCCACACCTGGACCTGATACTTTGACTTTGCTGGGATCAAACTGAGGAAGCACCTTCAAATTGACAGGACTGCAAGAAAAGAAAAGATACTTAAACATTTGAAGAGGGTCTATCCTTAGTGGAAGAGACACACATTATCTCTTAAAGAGGCATGAAGCCATTTCCAGAAGGGCCCCATTTTTTTTAAACCTTTTTTTCGCGTATTTTGAATTCTTACCACTGTATAAGATCACAGCTGTAGTGATTAAGGTGAATAGGCCATTGTTATGTAGTAAGACCATTAAGATGATGATTTAGAATTTTCTGTTTTACATGACAGAAAATCAAAACATGTACTTTAGATTTTGATTTTCTTTTTTTACTTGTCCAACCGATCAAGTACAAATTGAGAGAATTTTTATCGTAAGAATTCTCCTTCTGTCCCTTTAAGCAAAAATTGATGAGTTTATTGTACTAAAAAGTTAACTAGCAGTCTGGTAGTTAAATGAGAAAGTTTGAAAATTAATGCTGGATTGAAAGTTTAAGAAGAACTATATGAAAGTACAGAAAGAAATATTGAAATATTCAAGCAAGCATTTCAATTAATGGAAAGGGCTGCTACCAAAGGTGAAAATAAACCTGCGGACCAAAATCCTGGAATCAGGCAATTCCCTGAACCTTTTTGGTTGGTTTAATATTTTTATGTATTTACCTCTGAGGAATTTCTTGTCCGCCATATTTGATGTCAACTTGTAGTTTGCCTTCAACCTTTGGCACGTAGCTTACATCAAATGTACCATCTTGGTTGTCAACTATTTGAGCCTTTTCTGGTACACCTAGTGAAAATTATACAAAGTGCAATGACAAATCAAATTTGTAAAGCACATTATGTACTTACTGCTATTAACAAAAACATTTGACAAAAACAAGCACAATGAAAAATTGAAAAATCCAAGTTTTTCGAATAATGGACACTGTGCGTCGAAAATCTTGGATTATCAACTGATAATCCATGTTTTTTACTCTCAGGTCGAAAATCTTTTTCTTGAAAAACTTGGAGTATTAAAGTGAAATTTTTAATTTGATAATTCAAGTTGTCTAATAATTGGACATTGAGTGTTGAAAATCTTGGATTTTCAATTGATAATCAAGTTTTTCAACATTCTATGTCCAATAATTCGAAAATCATGGATTATCAAAGTGAAAATCCAAGGTTCTCTATTTGGTAAATGAGCTGAAAAACTTGGATTACCAATTGATAATGCAAAATTTTCAATGCCCAATAATTTGAAAAATCTTGGATTAACAAGGCAAAAACTTTGATTTTCACTTCAATAATCCAAGTTTGGATTATCAATTGAAAAGCCAAGCCAAAAAACCTGATTATTGGTCATTGAGCATTCCATAGACGACACAAAAACCAATGAATATGCCCCTTCAATGATTCACATTGAAACGGCTGGTTGCAGCCTATGTACTTTATTTCTCAATGGATACAGGAATGCCAGCTGAAAACTGCACACATCCATTTCATTATGAGCCTAGTATGAACAATGAATCAATCACCTAATACTTACTCAGCTGGCACGGCCAAAGCTAGACTGCTTAATTCGGAAGCACTAAAACCATCAGTGATCAGAGCATTGTGGTGAGAGTGCCAACGCAAGTATAAAACCACCACCACTTTAAATGAAGCAAAGTTACTAACCTCTCTCTGGGATGATTGTGACATCCAGTGGAGCCTTCCCCGCATGCGTAGCATCTACGTGGAACTGTGTGGGGGTATTATGGCGCACACCATTCTTGTCCAATCCTGGGCCAGATGCTGTGACTTTGGTGGGATCGATTTTATCTACAATAGTGGGTCTGAAAGGACTTCCTGCAGTTGTGGGGAAAGCGGGAGATGATACAGAATATTGAGTTTAAGATCAAGAATATTCTTTACATATTTTTTTAAATGTTTGATTTTATGTGTAAAATAGGTTACAGAGGGATGTTATCATTTTGGGATGAATTTGATTTAAATCTGCTCAAAGTGGATTTAGCATGAGAATATGACAAGCTTTAAATGAGGTCTTGGGAAAACACCGCTATGTACCCATCACATATACTAATAATAAGGCTTTTTACACCAAGCAGGTGATCGATCCATTTTTGCAATCAATTGCCGTTTTCTAATTCTAGCATAGCCGTTTTCTGAATACTTGATGCGCAACACGCAATAACGCCTTAGTTACGATGTATACATTTTCTAAAGAAAGGATTTTAATGAGTTGCTGCTTTCATGAAATACTTTTTTCTGAGGCATTTACATCAGTGGTTGCCATTGATTTTTTAATGCTGAGCTACATGTTCATATGACTTGTCACTCAGGTTTGTTCCACACAGAAATTGTGTGTTTTCCATCAAGACTGAATGATGAAATTAAAAATGGTGAATAGTCTCTTACATAAGCGCATTTAGTGGGCATGTGCGCTGTTATATGAGGAAGTACAGCACCCTAATGAATTTGGTGGCTTATTTGAAGTCTACAGATGGCGATTGTTCGCAAAACTGGAATCGATTGCCTGCTTGGTGTGAAAAGTCTTACTATTGCACTAAGCATGATCAAATTTGTAATTGATATTTGCAAATGTTATCTGTACCATTGAAGAGAATTAAGCAATACACTTACCTGGAATTGGGTCGTCTGCAAATGTGACATGGACCTCATAATCACCCGGTTTTGTTGGGTAATACTTTACTGTACAGCTGCCATCTTTGTTGTCATGGCAATCCATCTTTGCTTCTGATGGGCCTTCAATGGCAATGCCCAGTCCACCTTTGCCAGCACCCTTGGTTTCCACGGTAAACGTGGCAGGCTGGTCGGTGACGCCTCCCTCCAGACCAGGTCCATAGGCTTTGCATTTTGAAGCGTCATGGCCTGGAATAGCGTTGACTGTGTAGGGTGATTTGCCGAGTGGCATACCAGCAAAGCTGACGTCGACCTTATGAGGACCTTTATAAATGAAACCAACAAAAAATTGTTTGAAATTACTGCCCTTTGGATGTTATTTAATTTCCTCGCTGTCATTAATTGCAATTCACTCTTGGCTAAGCAATTGCAATCAATGTAACAGAAAATATTTGGCATCACATAACTTGCCTTGTACACAGAGGGTGTTTTGCATTCCTGTAATGCAATGTAATGTGCCTATATTGTACTGTACTAAATACATATTAGTACTTAAGGATAAAAAGTGTTCCAGAAGTTTAAGGATCTTAAAATATTTCATGATCATGATAAAAATTCCTGAAGTACTTGTGCTTGGGGGCTAAAATGAGTGTAAAAGCAGGGTTTTTATGTGTTAAAAATAGGACTTTTGAGGGATCACATGACCTTATGAGGTGAAATTCCCAAAAACTAGTGCATTGTGTGATGGACTTGATATACCTTCTGCCTTGTACCACTGACATCCTATTTGTAAGTTGCTCTGACAAAACCAAGGACAAGTCACAAATTTTGAAAATTTAGATTTCTACATGATCATAATCTGCTACATTTAAGTTTTAAAAAGACATCACCTTTATTTTTATATATCAAAAGTTTGGTTCTTTAGATATGAATTCTTTGATGGTCTATGTTTCCAAACAGGGACTGAAAATGTCCTATTAGGATGTTCAAAAAATTACTAAAAAGCAAACAGGAGCATTAAAATTTCAAGAGCAAATTATAGATCACCTTAACGCAAGACATTAATAATACCCAGCCCCAACATAAACAGCTCTGATTAATATTTGTCTATTATGAATAACACATTTATTTGTCAAAAGTTATCTTACCTTGTTCTTTGGGTACATATGTAACGTTGAACTCTTCATCTACTGGTTTGCCTTGAATGGTTGGTTTCACCTTCTTCCCAGAGGGCGCTGTGATGTCGACTTTGAATAATTCCTTATCCAGGGGTCCAAGGGCTTTGGCATTGAGAGCGAATTCTGCTGGGCACTCACAAAATACGGCTGTTGTTTTCAGAGGAGAAAATGACGAAAGAAACCACTTGATCTATGACTAGACTGATATTTTTATTAAAACAACGGCAGAATATGGGAGAGATGAAGCATCATGGTGTAGGTATTGATGTTGCTATTAGCATTGAAGTTGCTGTTGTTGACATTGTTGTTATACTTTGTTCATCACCTAATAGGCAAAGATTATTCGGCTTTTGTTTATCCGCACAATAAAGTAATTCCGTTTTATGCGCGCGCCTCTTGCCATAAGCATTTCATATTTATTCAGTACTCACATATCAAAATACAGAAAAACAGCAAAGAGATATAAAAATAAACATTATACATACAAAAATTGATCAATTGCACGATTTACCAGATATAAAAGCGGAATTTTTGGGATATGGAGTAAACATCAAAAAAGTACCAAGGATAGCCCAAAAAGCCTAAAAAATAGTGAAGCTTATTTCCATTGGGGTCCTTTAAGAAAAAAGAGAGGTGGAGGAAACCAAGCAGAACAGGCAACAGATCCAATAAATATATAAATATAACACCCAAACCCCAAATATTGCACAAAACGCTGAAACAAAAGAAAAGCCGGCCCAATTAATACTTGATGACTGAACTCCTCTCTGCTATTATGGCCTTCAGATCAGATGTTTTTTGATGGCCTTTCTGAACTGGGCCAGATTGGTAATCTGTTTAATAGAATTTGGTAATGAATTCCAGTGTTTGATGCCACTGTAGAAAAAGGTGTGACTAACATTACCATAATTTCTGGGAACAACAAAATTATATAGGCTATCCCTGGTACCATAGTTACGCAAAGATTACGCATACATCACACACTGTGTCTGCTGTGGTAGCGTTGCTTGCAGTTGTGTCGACACTATCCTATATCAATTTGTGGTGTGAAGAGTCTTGCCTATTTGGTGATGAACAAAGTATAGAGGTAATGGAACTGGTTGTGGTGCAGTGTTGTGTTGTTGGAGGAGGTGGTAGTTATGTTATTATTGACAATCATGAGGATTACATTGATATGTTGTATTGTCTTTGTTGAAAATATATACTGCAAAAAATGCTACTTAACTCTGCATTTAAAAGATATAAATATACCTTCAATCCTTTAGTTTATGATGTGTTAATAATTTAATTTCTTTATATTAGATTTAACAAAAGTTTACAAGCCATGTTAAAAAGCCAACAGCAGCATAAAATAGTGCAACGCAATTAAAAAAGTGACATTAAAAAGTGACATTAAAAAGTGACATTAAAAAGTGACATTAAAAAGTGACAAAATGGTGACCAAATGCAAAGTGAAGATGATAATAAAAAGTGACAATGACATGCTACCACTACCCACCGCAGGTGAATTCATAGTGCAAAATATACTACATGCATAATTATCAAACAGTGTGAATTTCAAACCATAACAAATCCCCTTTTTTTCAAAATGGGATGGCCGTCACCACACCACATGCATTAGTAACTTTCTTTTGGGGGAAACCCAATTTTTGTTAGATTTCTTCACCACATACCAAATCAACATTTACTACCTGTTTATATGAATGGCTACAGTTACGATCACACCAATTCTGTATTTTTATGCATAGGCCTGTCTGTCAGACTTCTTGCATGATGAAATAAAATAATCCTGTTGTTTTGAGTGAGAAATCTTATTTGTGCCATTATGGACCAATGAACAAGATGGAGAAGGGTCTCTTGTAACTGCTGAAGGTACAATTTAAATGACATCATCAACATATTCAACAAATAAAACTTTGCGTCACATTACGAAGATATAAATAAAAGCTTATGACGAAAGAAAAGATGGCATGTAAGTGCACATGTATGGAATGTGAGCACTGACAACAAGAGCAAAGTTTGCGGCTTTGTAAATATAAGCAAATTACCGTCATCCAATCCTGCTCCGTCAACTTCCACCTGGCTCAAGTCGATTGGCTCCTTGACGCCGACCATTTTGGGGAATTCTGGGACGGGGTAACCAGCATAACTAAGATCAAGCGAATGAGGACCCTGTTCTTCTGGCTGGTATGTGACTTTGTAAACATCGTCTTCTTCGCATGGTTCAACGTTGACATCAAGGGGTTTGCCATTTGGTCCCTTAACAGTACATGTCACAGGCAAGTCGCCTTCCTCGACGGCAGCCGGGCCTGCATCGATACAATCTACCTCAAATGTGCATGGGAAATCGGCAAAGCAACCGGATGTAAGTCCTGGGCCATCAGCCTTAACTTTGGAGGAATCTATTACTTTTGATGTGAAGGGAGAACCTGGAATGTGCTCGTCTGCAAACAGGATGTTGATTGCATAGTCCCCGATGGTAGTAGGTGTGTAGAACACCACACAAGTACCATCACCATTGTCATTGCAAGAGATTTCAGATTCACTTGGACCTTCTACTGTCACGCCAAGCCCACCTAGTCCGGCTCCACGTACATCTATGGTGAATTCAGCAGGCTTATCAACATGACCACTTGTCAGGCCGGGTCCAAAGGCTTTGCATTTGGTAGGATCGACCTTGGGGGCAATGTCCATCTGTATTGGGGCAGTGGTAAGGGGGCAATTACCATAAGACATGTCAAGAAGGTGAGGACCCTCTTCTTCAGGGACAAATTTAGCGATGCATCCCTCTTCCGTCGGTTCAATTTTAACAGGGATCTCTTTGCCGGATGGTGATGTTAACTTTGCTTTGAGTTTACCAGGCCCTGCCTTAGAAGTATCCAATGTAACGGCAGCTTCTTTGCCTACTTCATCTAAAATATACCATGAAAGGGGGAAAAAATGATACTGATAATACATGCAATTTAATCACACATGAGTTAGTTGTGCCGTGATACTACAATATCAATTCTTTCTAACGTTCACGTCCATTAAACAGACTGAGCATTCAAATTAGTTGACATTGCACCTAAACCACTTATTTTCTGTTTTACCATTTCAATGAAACTATTAAGTTATGTATGCATTCAGTCAGATCACAGAGAGTTTGTCTTCTGAAATCCAAAAAAATACTTGAGTACACTTTATCCCAGAAGTTTCTATTTTTTAGTTTACTTCATCTTTCTGTATATTTTGCCACCATCTAGTAGTCGTCTTTGTTTAAAGCAAAGGTGCATCATAAAATCAATGAGGCATAGCCTTACAACACAGTAAAGTATCAATATATTGCTGAATAGCAAAATTGTACACCAACAAACCTTAGTAAACACTTTCTTCTAAGAGATGCTGTATTCTCCATTGAAATGCTCCAATAAAATGCAAGGTGAATTTTGGTGACATGGTTAGTAATTAATTCATACACTTTGCGTATTTACGCATATACAACAAAATAAACAAAATGTTGCGTGAGTGGATTGAAAATAACCACTTGCACTCTGTGTACTGCATAAGGTGCTTTCATATGCGTGTGCACTGCGCAGGACCAATTTATTTTCTTAGTGGGCGATTTATTTTTAATTTCCATGGTAAATTATGTTTTTAAAACTACTGTTTATCACTAATTAAGGTAAAATCTTTTGTTTCTGTCGTGTATGAATTAGGTTAATAACTGCGCATTTACTTTTGCTAAAAACATGGGACAAATCAATGCACTTACGCTGAATTTTGATGCTTGTCCAATGCATCAAAACATCAGCACGCATGCATTGATTTGTCCCATTTTTTTCACAAGAAGTAAATGCACAGTTATTAACCTATAATCGAAGTCTTTAATAATGAGCAGAATCGATGTAAACTTTGTCACAAAAATCAAGTTGGTTAACAGTGAGTACAGGGTTTGGTGGTGATGACAGTAAGATTTATAGCTATTGTTTTGTGTCACTCGTAACTCAAACCTGATAGTCAAAATCTCGCTCCTCTCCAAATACTAAGGCATATTATGTCTTTCTTCAAATAGCTCCTTGGAAATGCATTGATTGACAACGACCTCTCTGTGATCTACTTTACTTACGGAGTTTTAGTTACCACTACAAACCCATGCAGCAGCATACAACAATTAGCTGCATAACAGTTATCTTAATTCTATCTAGTACCCAGAGTGAACATTATTGAGAATAAATATAGCATTGTGATAGGCTCTAGTGTGTCACTTGAAAGACCATTACTTTGGCCAAGAAATTAACATTCAATTAATGCTTTATGCATCAAATCATGTTAAGCACAGATATGGCATAGACAAGCATTGAGTGCTTGGCAAAATGTACACATTTCAGATTTTTCTGGGTAATAGAATACAAATAAAAGGTGTGTACAGTACATGCCTATGTCCTCATAATGTGTACTTGCCAATGTGCCAGTGAAAATATTTATAGTGGGCTCAATTTTACCTTGCCCATAATATGAATGTTTTGCACCATCCAAAAACATTTTTTGGGCATAATCATGGAGTGCACACACCTTTATTTTTTTAAATCAACACCCTACACCTTCAAAATGTGTCTGTATTGTGAAAGAATGGAATTTTCTGGTTATTTTCAATTTTGGATGGTGTATTTTTTTGTTAATCTTATCTTTTTAAGATTTCAGTCGTCTATTACAAATTTTCAATATTATTAAAATTAATCATTAATTTTTTTTTCATTTGTTCATGTAGAGAATTTCATCACCCCAGTAAGAAAGCCGGGTTTTCCAAAGGTGCTTGTTCCGATTTATGTCTATTGTGTTCTCTACATAATATGAGAGCCTGGCACTTACACATACGCCCCATCAAGTACCGTGGGAAACAAACTTGTGGTTTTGACGGTAGAACCAATAATGCACATTGCAAAGCCCTATTCAATGCTGTGCTGATATTGATGGTTAACCACTAAAATGGCATTTTTTTGTTTATATCTTGGGAATGAAATGGATTTGAGGGCTCAAATTTTAGGACAACAATGAGAAAATACGGCCTTTCATCTGATATCAAAATCGATACTACTTCCGGGTAAATCAGGGGGTCCCAAAGACGATCAGAACATGCACCTTTAATAAGGGGACAAAATATATAATTACAAGCCTGGCCTTGTTTGAAAGTTGTTTTTAAACTATTGCCAAATTTTCTGTATTTGTGTTAATCATTAAAAGTGATTAATACCAGAAACTCCGAGTCTTAGAACATGTGTGTCACTACATGGAGATATCATAGAATACTCTACATTACTATGTACAGGATTATACTTCGTCCGGCCTGAACTAAGGAGTGATGTCATAGCTTTCACGCAGGTATTGTGCATGTGTATCGCGCACGCCGACTTTGTATGCTCATGATTACAGCTGCGGCTTACTGCGACTCGTACGTTTAAGACTTAGTTCAGGCCGGACGAAGTATATACTAAAGTATATATTAAATTATTTAAATATTTTCTCTACTGTGACTGCCATTTTGATGTATTGATGACTATAATTGGATCAGAACAAAATAGAATGGCCAGAAAACGCATTAAGTCCCTTGTGATGTGATTGTACCATCATACCAATAAACATGTAGGCACCAAGGCCGGTAAGCTCAAAGGGAGTCTGACTTTAGACCTGGGTTTAAACCAGGCTTAGTCCTACATGAATGGACCTTTTTCCTTTCAATATACTCTAAAGGTTTGTTATAACAGGTGAGAAAAAATCCTCTTTTGACCCATCCATGAGGAATTTTCTCACCTGTTATTTTCAACTTGTTATTTTCACTCATATTGGACTAGCTGACCCTGGTTTAAAACCCGGGTCTAAAGTTAGGCTACCTTTGAGAATACAACCCATAATAGCTGGCCACGCCATTGACATATTGGTGGCTTGCTATCCCCGATTACAGGCCTAGATCTCAATGATTCCCCCTGTTCGAATCCCCATCAAACCGCAAACCTTTCCCTTCTTTATTCCTCCCTTTATTTCAGGACAGGATAAGAGATAATAACAAGACGGCCCTTGTTTGGCTGGCAGCAAAGGTATAGAACCAGTGTTAATCACTCTTAAATATGCCTGAGATCTGTATCCAAAAATAGCCATGTAATGTAGGGTATTCTATAATTGTTCCCACTGTTATTTCTAACTACTGAAATCCATAACAAACTAGGTATTGCAGGATGCCTATACTTACTGTCTTGCAGTCCATCAATCTTGATCTTACTCACATCCACACTCGGTATTACCCTGACTGGGATGGGACTCTTAGGGATCTCTTGACCGGCATATTTCACGGCTACCGCGTATTCACCTGGTCCTTCCGGCGTGTACTGTGCCGTGTAGGTGCCGTCACCGTTGTCTGCTACCTTGCATGGCATCTCTTTCACTTGTGGACCATTGACGCCAGGAGCCGAGATGACATTGACCTCAACAGGAGCTGGAGTACAAACAGAGATTGGATATGATTTGAAAGTTGTAGTTTTGTAGAGAGAACACTATGCAGATTCTTAATCAGTACACAATGTCTGAACAAATAATTATGGCAATTTTCCCCCGGAATTTTCCTTTGTTGTACATGTGCGTTGTAGATTCAAAACTTTACTCTTAACATTTATTTCAAAGTTTCACAGATTCATCCATCACTTTCGATCCATACTCATTCTGCCGGTTTTCTCCGGGTACTCCGCTTTCCTTCTGCTTCTAAAATCAAGCTTCTTGGCATAAATCTGTTCTGGAATTATGGTTTCTCTGATGTGCTGGGTGCCTTTCATGGCTGCCGCCCAGCGCTTTGAGCACATTTACATGGATATGTCATGCGTTAAAATAGTCAAATTATTATTATTAACTGAGGAAGCTCTTTGGTCATCAGACTATTACCTTTTCCAGCCTCTCTGCAGTCAATTGTGAAATGTGTTGGTTCATGTGCTTTGACTTTGTTGGGTTCTACTCCTGGTCCATAAACTTTCACCTTGCTAGCTCCAGCACCTACATTGACCTAAACATAAATAAAATCAAAAATAGTAAAAGAGCTGTTAATCATCAGGCATTTGTGGTTTACAAAATGGAAATTTTCCAAATAGAATGTTTATTTGATCCACTGTCCTGAAAAACATAAAACCCTCTGACAAGTATTTAACATTGAATGATCATATGGCAATGGATCCATTGAAACAAAATAATATGAGTTTAAATTTTGACGTCATTTATTCATTGACTTATTTTTTAAAGCAAAATATTGTTTGAAATTACTCTCTAAGTAAAATATTCACTCTCCAAAATAATGAAATTTGTCAAATTCACTCCCAAAAGGGTGAAATTTCACTCATTAAGGATTGCCTCCAGTGATCAATTTTATTTACAAAATTCACTCTTTTGAAGAGTAAATGTTTCACTCTTTTATATTACCATTAGAGAACACTAACCAGGAAAATAACTAGAGCACCAATGGTGCAGTGGCTCATACAGCAAAACATACAAGGCCTAACAAAAATAAATTTTTGTTTCCTTCAACATGTTCTGAAAAATTTGGGACGGAAGGAGAAAAATTTTATGTTTGCAATTTTTTATGGAGTTTTGGACAAGGAAGATGTAATAAATTAGGAACAAAGGGTTACCGGAAACCAGATTTTATTTTTACTTGGCCCAAATAACCATCCAAGCATAAACAACAATGGTCAAGGAATTCCAGACTGCAATATACAGTCTGATATAACCTTATAAATTTTATTACCAAAGTACAAAACAAGATGTAAAATGCTATGCCTATCAGGTTGGGTCATTTAGTGACCCTACTTCACTGGTGACCCTGATGAATTAAGCAGTCTTTACCAAATTAAGTACATGTGATACAGCAGCGTATTGTGAAAAGACTGTTGAATTCATCAAGGTCACCAGTGAAGTGGGGTCAGTAACCCAACCCATTTCTGATAACTTCTATAGCTATGCTGCATGAGCTACAAAAGAAGAAAGACATTTACAGAGTAAAAACGTAAAATAAGAATATCACACCACAGTCAGTACACCCTACTTGACTTTTAAGAAAGTGCAGCAACATCAAAAGCTACTCAGTGTGCACAGAGTTCACAGATCTAAGATAAGACATGTTGATAAAGTAATTTGGATTCATAGCTGCACTGGTGACTAGGCCTAAGGCTTAAATTCCAAATGGGCAGTTATCAGGCTAAAACTATCACAGAGCTACACTCTGTAATTTGACTGCACAAAGAAATTAATTGTAAATATATAGGGTTTGAAAATGACACATAATATTAAAGAGATAAGCATTTGACAGCATACCTTTCTCGATGACTATTTTTTGTGCAACCCTGTATGGTCACATCAGCATAATTGGCCATTATACCACAGGTGTTTGACCCCTGTGCAATGTGTTTATTTTTAGAAACCAAAATTAAGCAGTGGCGACTCAATTTTGAAAAACTTTTTAAGGGACATGCAAAAACTATAAAAAATCAGAAAAAGAAAACTCATGGTGGGAATCTGCATATAGGCCTACAAAGTCCTGATTTTATGTGCATAGCACCCTCTATATGCCCAATTGCCACAGAAAAATGAGATTTAAGGAAAAATCATCTTTGTAAAATTTACACAGGAGTAGGTAGTGGCATAACTACTCCAAATCAGTTGTCAAAAACTGTGTCGCTGTGGGATTTATTTTTTTTTTTATTCTGGTTTTGTTGTAATAAATGGACTCTTTCAAACAAGATGTGTCTACCCCTGAACACCATTCTTTATGTGCTTTATTCCATTAACACAATAAACCAACACAATCGGAGATGCGAAGGGCGTGATGGAATTATGCCACAAATCATGTTTCAAACTAATCGTTTTGTTCATGGAAACATTTTGTTAACCTTAGGCCCTATCTGGAACTTTCCCTTACCCAGGTATCATTGAAGACATTAACGTCTTAAACTAAAAAACCAGTGGCAGATTAAGAGTCAGCAGGTCAGCAGTGCCTCAGGGCCCCCTAAAAATATTGCTCTCAGGCCCCCTCAGACATCCCTATAGTCGCACTAAGCGGGACATTGCGTCGCTTCGAGACACTGAAGGGGCAGCTGCTGACAGGAACTTGTCCTTAAATCTGCCACTGACTAAAAACCAAAGTGTTCTAAACACCAAGCTATTCACCATTGACACAATAATTAATTAATAACAGTAACATAGACTAATTATAGATCATATTGCATTTGAGCAGGAGCACAAAGAAACCCACACTTAAAAACTATCCTAAAGATTGGAGTCTGGTGTGGATGTTTTGGCAAAGATGACATTTTTAGAAATAAGGAAATGACGGTTTATATTTCATCCTACAAATATTTGTGATGATTGACGGTTTTAAGCAAAGAAACCAACTCTTATTGTTCTTAACTGATAAACGTGTGCTCATTTTGGTTAATCGTATCGGAGCATTATTATAATTATTATCATCATCATATTAGAAGATGATATTGTTATCATCATATCATTATATTTATGATTATCAATCATTGTAATCATCATTCCTTTATATCATTTTATGCATATAATTTAGCAATAACATCATCTAGGTCTTTCAATATAGCAAGTTCACTCATTTGACAGCAAGGATAATTTTGTGGGGAACTTAAAAGGACACTATCAGTGATTTATCCGAAAGAATCAAAATATTTGAAATTTGGCAGGAATAGCTTATAGTGAAGGACCAAGTATGCTAGAATTTCATAATACTTTTTCCAAATGAAGGATTGACAGAGAAGGAGAGGAAAGGAAGAAAACAGCAGTGTCAAGCCATAAAACTCACCATCATTACGTGCTTGTGGAGTGTCCGGAGACGGACACAATATTAAACCACACGATCTTTTTACAGCACCATGTCAGTAAATCAACGTGACCCCCTGGGTAACTGAATATTGTCCTATAAGGGTACAAACACTATTACCCTTGTCGGCGGGGGCCACTTCCGCAAAAATTTATCACAGCAATAGTCCGACTTCAACGAGGAAGTTCCGAGTTATTTATACTATTTGAGCACATTTTTGCATAAATTGGTCTCTACCGATTTTATGGATAGTGTGCATGATATTCCTGAAAGAAAATATGTTGATTTACTTATTTGCTTGTTACATGGCGCATAACACACATACACAACAATGGTGTTTCCGGTTTTTCGGGCGAAAATATAAGTAGCGAAATTACTACCCTCCGAGGAAATTGTAAATATGCAAAATTTTTACGGATAGTTGTGATCAATTTGATATGTTATAAAGAAAGTCTTGCGAACAAGCTGTGCAACTCATTTTCTGAAACGCAAGGGAAACTCGAGTACAGCCAAATAGGAACCATGATTTTTCTATACCAAGTCTTATGGAAGGCGTAATAGTGGTGTCACCCGAAATGAATACAACAAAACCCGGCGAACCTCTTTCAAAGTATCACAAATATTTGATGAGGCCAAAAAAAATACAGTGCTCAAAGCTGATGAGTTGCTGAAAAAGTAATGCGGTATGCGGTATTTTTTTTTTTTTTTTTTAATTTTCAACTCTTTGTGCTCGGGCAATAAAATATCAAGGTGCATGCACCCAATGATCGTTAAACTTTCACCCGTGTGTACATCACCATGGTATCGATTCGCAGTCCATGGCGATCAAACATCAGCGAATTCCTGCCTCAGATCCACATATGGATTTCCCCCAAACAGATTTCAATTGCCAATTCTTTAAGAGTTTGTTCTTATCAGTTTTTTGGAAGATCCATTTGTTTATAGTTGCAGATTCAACTGTAAATTTGAGGAATAACTGATCCATCGTTACTTTCCGAAGCACATGTATACGCGACGTTGCAATAGACCTATGACCCGCACACAGTAAATAACAGTGCGCATGGGAAATACACGTAATAACATGGTTGAGCGCGAATTTTGAAACAAGCGGGCAAGATTTGCAAAGGAAATCAATATCAATGGTTGCACATCGATAAAACTTAATATGTAATTAATGATGGGGGTCATCAATTTGGGTTTGGTTGTGCGATAATATGCGCGTAAACAGCACTTTAGTAGTGCCAGTTTCCCACCCGATCGAGCCGGCACACTTTAACGGAAGTATATTGCATTTTATTTGGGGTGGAGTGTTTGTTCACTTCACAAGCTGGTGCCCAGTAAGTATCGTCTATTAAGCACTCAGTCAACGAAAAATAGTCAGTTCACCACCGAGGTCGCAGGATTGCGTTGAATATGCCATGTTCACCAATTCCAGTTTTCAAACACAAAATTTGGAGTTCCTGACTTTTTTTTTTGACAAAACAAAAAAAAAAATAAAAAAAAGTTCCGCAAAATTTTTTTCAATTTTCGGCGAGAAATTTACAAAACGCGCGCGTTCAGTCTTTGAGGACAAAACCCATTTTTTTTTTTTTTGGCCAATGCCTTCTAAAAATCAGATTTTGTCCTTATCCGTGTGCTTCTGGTCCTATCATTTGTAGGGTATATGTTGGATACCTATACTTGTTGCAGAAAAGGCACAAATCAGGATGATTTTTTAGATTTTCTGATTTAGCAATCACTGATAGTGCCTTTTAATTTTGTACATTAGGCTGCATTCTCAAAAGGAGTCTAGACTGGTTTAAAACCAGGGTTAGTCCTTCATAATGGACCTTTCCTATTTCAACATAAATCTGTAAAAGTGTGGAGTAACCAGTAAGAAATTCCTTAGGGATGGACCCTTCTTAAGGGGATACATAGGTCACTCGTGCTGCCACTCAGCAGCAAACCACTTGATGTACACGCTTGCCAGATTGAGTATTAAGTCAGCGGGGCGCTATCGCTTGGAATTACATCATGAGCGGCGCCACTCCAGAGTTGGATTCAAGTCAACTCCAATTTGAGTTGCCGCTTTGGACCCATAAGCGCAGCTCGAGCGGCAGGGAGATCGGATTAGTGGGATTGATGCTTTGCCGCTCGGGTCACGCTAGCGATTCTGACATGATTGCGTAGTGACGTTAAATCATCAGGAGTGGCTAGCGCATGGACACTATGCAACGGACCTTTAGGTTACCTGCAAGAACGCAGCTTTGGTTTTACCTTCATGTAGTATGATTAAAAAATTTAGAGTTAGGGAGGTGTGGAGTAGGGTTAAGTGGTAGGCTAAGAGAGGGTTTAGGATAATATGGTCTCGGTTTTAGGCCGAGGGTTAGGATATAAAAATGTTCAAATGATTACATTGAAGGAAGGACCACAATTTTTCCTCGGTTATAAAATATGAGGCAAATGAAACAGCGGTTGAAGAGATGATACGCAACGGAAAATCAGAGATGGACAAAGGAACAATTTTGCTCATTGCACAGAATGTTCATGAATTGTTGTTCAAAAATTCTAACTTGACAGTCCTTTCATTTCAAAGAGTATATAAACTTTTCAAAAACAGGACTTAAATTAAGAATTTCTGTAGAGGCAGAAAGAGTAATGAACAAGCTGTGTGTGAAGCCAATGATAGATGTTGGTCATGGCAACTTAACGTAGTCTCAAATGATGGCAATGATGTACACTTAAGTACGATGGAAATTGTTGTACTGGCTTATTCCATCAAGCCAGTTCATCAGTAAATTGCAAGAATTATAGACTACTATCAACAGGTGTTGATTACAATCGTTTAACTAGCAATAGGTGGTTTTTCTGACCAGCAAATAAAAATGTTGAAATGAAGCTGTTTATGTTTGCGAGATCTGGCTGATGGATTTTTGGCATGCCAATGTCCCTAGGAAATTTTCAAAAGATGTACCAAAGGATTCTACATAATGCACTTTCTTTACATATAATGACACAATTTTTCACATATTCAGCTTTCCTTGCTAGTTTAAAATAACCTCTCCTACAATACCGAACTGCCCTTTGACGTTTTAAAAAAAATCCCGTGAAGGAACCAAATGCCCCATTTTTTTTTTAAATATGACATCAGGGGTTCCTACACAACACATTTCGACATCGAACTTTGCAAAAACATTATGTTTATATGGATCGACAAGTCTTAAGTGCAATAGCTGCCTTGTGATACATCTGTGTCCGCTGCCATGTATTAGGATAACGCAAATTGTCTTTCCTTTAGGTCCTTGTGCTCTTGCACTGTCTTCAGGCGCAAAGTTGCCTGAAAATCCATTTCAAGAGCCCTGGACCGGACTTGACCATAACCCAAGTTTGATGTGAAATTTTTTGCAAATGGCAGCTATTGCACTTACCCCTTATTGCACTTATACACGACGAATTATAAAAATCCCCTGACACAAAGGATTTTGTGGTTTTTAATCTTCCAACACGTGTCCTTATATATTGGGCAAGAAATAAAAGGAAGCAAAGCACTGAAGAAGGCTACAAGCGTCTTTGTTCTACGGTAAGGTCTTTTGCATGATTTTAATATATTTTTCCACCAAATTGTAGTCTCTGTGCAGTATGTTGAAATAATGTGCGTGCATTTTCTTGTGCAGAAGCTAGTTAGTACTGTAATAGGAATGCCAATGTTCATGTTTTTTGATGTACTAATCACTCTGGCTTTTATGGGCTTCTCACAGCTATTTTGAGTGGCCATCTTTACTATTGAAACAGAGTGAATATCTTTGAATAATAGGAGTATCTACAAATGCGTCATCCAATCTAGCTGGTTGAAACGCAACACACCAGAAAATTTGCAACTATCAAGTTTGATTAAGCCAAACTCCTGAGCATTTCTTACAAAATATCACAGTGTGATGCACGGCCCTAAGTTTTGTAAACATGTGCTAAATATTTAGCAATCACACGTTCATTTTTTTGCTCCATTCTTCCTTTCATGACAATCTTTAGTATCGCTTTACAATGGTTTTAAGCCGTTCTGATTTATGGTTATGATATGGCCACAAAGAAAACAGCTGTGATTAGTATCCGCAAAGCCTGACTAGCCTCTGTGTAATTAAGTCACTAACTTGGTCTGAAAATAATGGCCAATGAATAATCTTTGGTTGTCATTTTCAGTTACATTAGGCAGTTCAGTCGTTACAGTAATACAAATAACTGCATCAACCCCGGGGGGTGGGCGCAACTCTACCTAAAACCTGTTGTCATCCGCGAGCATAAAATCGCGGGAAAGGGGGGTTTTCACACCGCGAAAGGGCTCACAAAACCCGCAAATTTGACCAAAGGCTATCATTTGCGACTCCGCAAGTCGCGTTTTTAGGGTAGCCAAATTGCACGAAGACTCCGGCCTCCCTCCTTGCCGCAACAAATATAATCGACAAAGAAACTAGTTTACGTTGAAAATCCTCTGTAAACTCATGATAGTTGCAATTTTTCCGCGCTAAGCGCGGGTAAAGGAATCGAGAGCCTATTTCAGTTCAGTTATTACCTAAACTGCGCTATTTTTCTCCTTTACCACTCATGAATAGGACGGCACATGGCCGCCAACTTTCAATGACTTAAAACGGGTTCATTATTATAAGGCACAATGGCACTCTACCACCACCTTTGCACTATGGTCTTTCTCCCCCTAGTATTCAAAACTTCACCGCGAAGACGGCCCGCTAGTCGTATCTGACGGGCCGCCATGTTTTCTTTTCAGCGAATACCGAGAAATAAACATGAAAATGACATTTAATTTGAATTAAATGTTAGTCATTCCGAGGTTTATAACTTTTATATTAAAAATTTTTTTGAAAATCTCCTGACTTACTTTTGGGTGCTTAATTAACAGAACATCTCTATTTCTCCAATGGCCTAGCTATTCATTTGCGAGCACATTAAGAAATTTTCATATAAAATGTCCCAGTGCCGCTTTAGAAGGGTCAGGCTATTTGGGTTTATCCATGATAGGGTAGTCTGATTGAAGAGATATCGATTAGGGCAGATCTGAAAGTCCTGTTGAGGATGACTACATGGAATGTATGCAAGTGCCCCCTGCCCCCCCCCCTCCGCGTCAACAGACACTGGGGTCCTACTAGGCGTGGTGAACCTTAACTTTACACAAATAGCACTCATCCAAAGAGACTGGTATTTTGGCTATCAATTTAATCTTGGTAATGCACCTATCAAAAAATATCCCAGCCCCTGGGTACCCAGGGATGGCAGTGACTTGCACACAAGGTGTGTTTTTGCAATGTTAAACTCCCCGGCCGTGTCCTGGCCAAGTTTTATGTCAAACCCAGGCCAAGTCCCGACCCCTGCTAGCCGGGCAAGAGCGTCAAAATGCGTCAAACCCCGACTGTGCGATTCATTTCCTGGTTTATAGAGGTCAGCTTTTCGGAAGAGGGGTACACAAATGCCGTTTATACTTTTTTGTAGAAACTTGCACTTCCGTTTGTTCCGACCCCAAATCCCGGCTTTTTTTGACATGCGTGAACTCCATGAACAAGTCCTGGCATATGCCTGGTACACCCGGGCAAAAAAAAGGATCAACTCCCCAACTATCAGGTAGTACAAGTCCCGGCCATCCCCAGGTACCCAGGGGCCAGGGCATTTTTTGATAAGTGCATAATGGGCAGGGTTGCCAAAAATAATTTGCCCAAATCACGGTAAATGGGGTCGGAAAGTCTCCCAAATCGCTAAAAAGTCGCGGGCAACACCATAAGTCCTATAGAAACCTGTATTAAAATTTTGACCAAGAAATTGCGGTAAAAATTTTGGGTGTCACGGTAAGCCTTCCCAAGTCGCCCAATTGGGCTATCAAATTGCGGGTTTGGCAACACTGATAATGGGTCTGAACTTTTCAATGACCTTTGCATATGCTGCACAATCATACACCAGTATTCAAAAATCTCATCTTTTGCCTTGCTAATACCTCATCCACACGAAGCCAAGGGTTATGTCTCCAATGTATATGATTTGTAAAACAATATGTCTCAAGTGTGAGATGTAGTGCCCGAATCTATGAATTGAATACTTGACTACTGAAGTACACTTGACTCATGGCAATTATAACCTAGATATATATGTATGTGTGACACACCACCATTAAAAAGATACAAGTTGTTATTTGATGTCAAAGACCAGATTTCATTGTACCAAGACAGGCATTTTAACCTCTACTAAAGACAATTTTTATCCTTAGAATACAAAAATTGTCAAATTCAGGTTTTATTTTGTAAAGAACCAAACACATGCCTTATACAACTCCTCCTTCTTACTTTCAACATTTCACTGACTTAAAACTAGGTAAATCTCAATTGGAATCACAACTTGCATCTTTCGAGGTGAGGAAGATCACGTTGGAGTCTCGTTATCATCAGTTTTATGTTAAAACTAACATTTTAATCATAAACAACATATTTTGTGGTGTGCATTTTTTTCAGATGCTTAAGAAGCGCTTTGAGGCTATTTTGATGAGTTAGGGTGCTGGCTTATTAAAAAGAGGGTACTCTTACCTCGTCCTCTCCCACTGGAGTCATAAAAATGGGATCAAAAAAGGCCACATAAGGGAGTTTAATTTCAATGATTTACAATGATGAAATGGTTTGCAAATTGAGGATAACACGTGTATTGACTAATGACCATTACTTAGAATGCATTATGTAAGTCAGCGCTATGAAATAACACCACCGCCAAGTACGCATTGGTGTCAAATTTAAGATGGGATAAATCATCAGGCAGGTGACAAAGTTACGATAATAAAAATTTCACATTTTGTCGTCAATTTTGGCACAGGGCCCCCTTGGGTATGTGTTGTGATATTTCGCTACATTTGTTGTAACATTAATTTCATGTGAAACATTTACCCACAGTTGTTTGTATTTTCAAAGCACTTGTTCACTTTTGGTTTTTTTTTTTAAAAAAATTAAGGAAGGCGTTTTTGTATTTTATTAAACCTGGTGGTATACGCAAACCAGTGCACTTGCGTGTAGTTTTTTAATTAAAGGGGGATTTTTTTTATTTTTTTTATGTGCATGTGCTTGTGATTAGTTATCATCAAAATCAAATTGATTACTTCTTACTTCTTCACGTTTAACACTAAGTAAATAGCTGAGAATTTCAACAAATCTTCTGCAGATTTCAAAATCCCTCAGCAGTTGCTTCAGCTCTATGCCAATTATTATATTGCAAACTCAACAATGAGTCTGGTTACAGTTTTATGACATATTTGTATTAATTGACCTTATATTAATCAAGTTCTGGGAACTATTTTTAGAATACCCAGAAAGCATGGGGTGTGATGGTATGGTTCACATGTACTTAGAGGTCATAGAATTGTGTCCTGGGAGATGAGAGTATGGTAAATTGAAATGTCTGGGATAATCACTCAATACAAGAAAATATTGGCTGCAGATGACGTAACAATGGAATAAGCCATATCAATGGATATATTGCCTGTATGACATCATTGCCTTCCAATGTTCTTATTACATTAACGACTGATAACTGTAATAGTGCAAAATATGAAATAGTTCAAACTCTGTATATATAACAAATTCAACTATGAATTGAAGCTATAACTAAGGGAGGTTTATACCCGGGGGGGTTCTTAGTACAAACGCCTATACGGAGACGTGCCGCTGGATAGGGTCAGAAAATCAGCCGTCTGGTATGACTATGACCCCTTTTTTTTCACACTGGTATAATTATGACCCCTTTATTTTCACAAAATAATGGTATAATTATCGGTGTTGATTTGATGTTGTTGGTATAATTTTGGGTACGCATCTGCGATGGTGATATATAGTCCGTGAACGTAGTCAGCTCTACGCAGAATTCGACATTGTATTGATTTTGCAAACTTTTTTAGTCATCATAATTATCGTAATCTCGATTGGTTTACGTCTGCCGCTGGTTTCATGTGACTTTTGTCGTGGCCTTCAACATTGCACACCAATTGTGAAGCAAAGACACGCTGGGTATTTGCCCGAGGTATTTGATTTGGCGGTTCTGCTGTTACGAAAGGAAATTCTGGTATAAATATGGGTCATATTGCAAGAACGAGAGGTATAAGTTCGGGTCCACTTGAAATTCTGGTATAAATATGGGTCATTATATTGCAAGAAGGAGAGGTATAAGTTCGGGTCCACTTCTTGAGTCCTGGAGGCAGGTCCCTACCCAAACAAAATTGAAGAACCCCCCCCCCCCGGGGGGTTTATAATAGGGGTGCCTTATAAATAGAACTGTAAATAGGCCAGCAGCAGTGAGAAACAGTAATGGTGGGTTCATACTTCATTGGCAGACGTCTGCAGATGCTAGTCTTTCTAACATGCTTTCCATGCCGGATGCATGAACACACGCGTTGTGTAAAAAGCATGTTCAAAAGGCTAGCATCGGCAGACATCTGCCAATTAAGTATGAACCCACCTTAACTGATCTTTTTAGAATTTAAGGTTTAAGTTGTTAATTAGAGATGGTTTCAAGAAAAAAATGATTGGTCAACTAGTGACAATTGGAAAGAAATGGTAGTTAAGCATTTTTTTTTTTTTTGCTCTTTTACTTGACTAAGCTGTGTACATCTATTCTGAATGAGATTTTCATTAACTTTTTCCTACTAAATAGCACATTTTTTTGCAATGCACACTGTATGATTATAATTATACTAATTAATGTAAACTGTGTTATTCTTGCGTATACATGATATCAGACAAATTAATCCAACAGCCGGGCATTTTTGTTTTCCTTTCAAAACATTTTGATCTAAAATTAATTGGTTTAAGTTACTGTTTATGAACATGAGTCAATATGGCTTGTTTTTCAAGCTTCGACAAAAATCAATGTACATGTGTCAGTTTGACAGGGTCAAAATGGCATTCACCAAATTGTACCAGCATGTATTGATTTTTGTCAATGAACTTAAAACAAGCCATACACAGCCATTAGCCTCTACACATCAGATGTGGATGGCTGCTTAATTTATCTGCAAATATCAGTTAACTAGTCATTCTATTCGGCAACTACATCCCTTTAAACAAATGGGTCATGTGACAAATGCTGCTTCCTTACCTTGAACGGACTCTTGGGTATGCTAACTCCTCCCCATGTAATAGCTACCGTGTGTTTCAGCGGCTCTTTTGGTGTATAGCTGATACTGTAAGTGCCGTCCCTATTGTCCATGATGGCTGGTTCCAGTGGGTTGCCCCATTGGTCATTGATCATAATGCCTAGTTCACCTTGTCCAGCTTGTTTGGCATCGACAAAGAATTCGGCAGGTTTGTTGATCTCAACGCCGTCTTTCTCTAAGCCAGGTCCGTAAGCCACCACCTACAAATCAAATTTTAGCATGCTTGTTCTTTAGAAAAACTGCAGACTTATCGTAAGTTTTCTTGTTAGGTACAATAATTACTTCCTTTGAATTGAAAAGGACAGGTCAGTGTATGACACACCACATAATGAATATATTTTTCCTCCTACAACTATGGACAATAAGTCAATTTTATGTTTCCTGTAACCTGCTCATGTTTGGATTTTACAGTAACATTTGAGATTCAAAATCCTAAAACAAATAATTCATTATTTTGTATTTTGTACACAATATAGAGTTTTAATTTTTTTCAACCATTTGAACTATTTTTGTTTGATTTTAAAATTTTGAAAAAAGAAAAAAATAAAAAACTTAAAAAAAGCAAAAAATAAAAAAAATAAAACATTAACAAATATAAAACCCAACCATCTAGAACGATGATCCATTTGTCTTTTGTAAAGACAAACCGTTGGTTGTATATTAGCTCATAAAAAAAACAGCTGGTAAAGCATTACATACAAAAGTTAATTTTTTTGGTGAATTGCAAACCTGAGATACTATATTTATTGGTTTTCCTTTTGTTTAATTGAACAAAGTGTATGTTGCAATGTCAACCAAAATTCAGTTAAAGTGCGTTTTCCGATTGTCTTTGGCCCCCTGATTTACCCGGAAGTGTTCGTATTGATATCAGATGAAGGACGTATTTTTTAATTGTCTTCCTGAAATTTGGCCCTTAAATCCATTTTCAATTCCAAGATAGAAAACAAAAACTGCCATTTCAGTGGTTAACCATCAATATTAACCACAGATTGAATAGGGCTTTGTAACATCTTATGGCCTCTACCTCAAATACCACACGGGTGTTTCCCACGGTACTTGGGGGTTGTTGTGCAAGTGCCCATGCTCTCATATCAATAGAGCTCACACTACCCATAAACGGAATAAACAAAGCAGCTTTACAAACCTAAGCCATTTCCATCTTTGCAACAAAACGTGTCCCCGTTTATATTGACAGGACCTACCGGGGTTGGAAGCATCAAATCCTCCCTTATTTGGTACAATCTGTGCCATATATGGACTGTTGACAATGTCCTCATCATTCACAGTAATGTGGTGGCATACTCTCAGGAGCGTTGGGGAAGTACGACAATTTCACACGAGCCGTCAACATTGTCGTTGCCACTGATCTTGCTTCTGATGGTCCCTCGATGGAGAAACCTGTCAAGTAGTTTTGTCAACAAGATGAATTAACACTGAAAACGCAAGATGAACCTAATTTTCTGAAATTAAACTGGTCTTGTCACTCACCTCGTACAACTCTTGTGGGGATTAAAGTTGACCATGATATACAATAAAAATCTGTGAAAGTTTGCTTTGAATTCACTTGTTGAACAATTCATGGGGAACACAAATAGTGAACACCACTTCTTCATGTTGTTGTAAACAAAAGTACTTAAGTTTTATAATTTTGTCAGCAGTTAATGTCGGCTTTGATAATAAATTTGATCAGGTACAAATGACAAAACATATTAGGGAAAATGCACTTTTGCATGGGATTTGTTATCCTTTGAAAGTTTGAAACACAGAACTAGTTATGTGTAACTTTTTGGGGGGGAAGATGCAGCAGCGACTTTGCTAAAAAGGAACCCTTTGGGGAAATTTTTCACTTTGGCAGATTCTACAAAAGTCCCTGTTGATGTTATGAACACTTATCACTAAAATGAACTTTTTGGTAAATTTTCATCAATTGTTTAACTTTCCCCTTTTTGTGGAATTTGCCAGTGCAACCCCAAAGCATCTTCAAACTACCATATGGTGTTGAGACATCTTTTTTAATCTTACAAGTACATATTGACAATTCTAAGGCAATAGTCTTTGGTTTTGCTCATTAAGTCCCAAAAGAATTTGTATATCTGATTGAAAGATTCAACCTAACAGCTGAGAAACGAAAAAAAATACATACATACATATTCATTAAATAATGAGTTCAGAGTTCAAACCTGAACCACTTACCAAGTGCTCCGGTGGATCCATTTGTTTCCACGGTGAAATCACAAGGCCTCACCGACGACACCTCTTCCAGTCCTGGCCCAAAGGCCCTGACATTGGACAGGGGAGGCTTGGCCTCGGGAGCGATATTCACCTTGAAGGGAGATTTGGGGATCTCTTCTTTACCGTATTGGATAACCACAGTGTACTGTCCGGGCTGGAAGGGATTATATTTGCACGTGTACACACCGTCATTGTTATATGAAATTTCCACTGGTTCGCTGATACCGCCTACATAAATGTGCACAAATTATATGGTTAACACAACTTACAACGGCTTACTTTCCAAAATAAGAAACGGTTTAATTTCATTTTGCAAAATACAGTAATCTATAATCTAGTTTGATTTAAATGAATCTACAAATGACGTGCAAAATGTTTTGAAAAATGTTAAGTGCAAAATCAATTTTGGGGAATGAAATCTATTAGTTTCAATAAATGCATGAATCTTGCAGCAACAACTCAAACTGATAATAATTGAAATAAAATGATCATAATTTGAAACATGGTAAAGAATAAGTGCAAATCAAGTTAATTGTATTCTGATGACTAGGGACTTTATCGGGATATGCTGAAAGCCATATAGTTTATCTTTCCCTTTCTGGATATATATTTTTTTTCTTTGATAGGGGTCCTTATTACATCCAAACAATCCCCCAAATGGCTATTACTTAGAAACATGCATATCACACATCCCTTATCAATATTAATCAATGCGGGTAACAAGGAGATACAAACCAACATTAATTACAAACCATACTCTCACAATTATTATTTTCTTGTTATTAGGGATCTGAAATGCGGATGGTTGGTCCAAGTAAGACCAGCATGTCCTCGTTAATCAGGTTGACCATTAAAGCAACAAGAGAATTAAAAGACTCCAGGCCTCATGCAATTATTGGGTTCAATCTCATCAACAACACTCTTCTCTTTGACGAGTATTAGCATTCACGGAAATGTACAAAGAGACTATCATGGCATAGCATTGCTTTGAAAACACGCACAGATATGGTCGGTATGAATGTAGAGTACATTACAAGATGGAAGAGCAGACGAGACAGAGCACATCAAACATTTAAAGCAAAAATGCTACATTTCGAATGACACACGCCCTCGACTTTCTCAAAGTTGAGATTTGGGTATGGTTTAATTTGAACTAAAATTCTCTTGAAGTGGTTTATCAAAAAAATAATCCCCACAATGATCTTAATGATTAAAATTGGGATCCCTGATCTTAAAGGCTGACTCAGAGATTTCCTGAGGAGGGCGCCCTCAATTTCCAAAAAAATCGTGTTTTTTGCATGTACACAATGCTTGTCCATATACTGATCACTGTGTGAAATTACTAAGCCTAAATCGAATTCCTTCATATAGAAAATCACAACTTTGTTTTAAAATTCCGGATCCGGAATTTTTGTTATACACAGTATCCTATGGGACGTAATACTACACATAAATGTTTACTGCATCAAAACGAAAAATCCGATTCATCTCAAAATTCGGAATTGTGCATTTTAGGTTACTATCTTTAGTTCTAGTTGACTATTTTTCATTATTACACAAAAAAATAATATTTCGAAATCTCTGAGTCCCACTTTAAGTAGCCTACCATACGGATAGATTTTTCATCAAGCCTTTTGTGAATTTTCTGGCTTTTTTGGACTTAGAAGTGGAATTGATGTCCTTTTTTGTGCATAAGCTTTAGTTCATGAGCAAGATCAAATTTAAATGCCATATTTCTTAAAAGAACAAACTCCAAAGTTTCAGACTTTTTTAAACAATGAAATGCACATAATTCCAATTTCAACTATGCAGTTTGCAACATTAACTGGCAATATGGTGAAGACTATAAAATTGACAATTAAGATATATTGCTTTCTATGGTTTATTTTGCATTGCTTGTATAATTTATGAACTCAGGTCAGGTTTCCATTGAGGGCCTGCTACTGGTATCCTGGTAACTAGTACTTCCTGTCTCAGGGCCGATTTGTCGGTGGCTAAATCGTCACCACCATCAGGTTTCTCAGGAAATCTAATGAGAAGGGTAGCTGGTTACCCTGGTAGAATGAAAAAGAAGAGCTACCTACAAGGGCGTCAGCTCTGGAGAGCTAATGGCGGCAACCCAGCACATGCTGCCTTGCATGGTGTGGCCGTGGTTTGCCCAAAGGCTAGGCCCACCACCGAAAACTGTGGATTAGCATCAGGAGGGGCATCCAGTCAATTATCATTTGCTCCAAGAAATCCTCACAAAGCAATATTGCCGAGTGTGAGGTGAATCCAGCCACCCCCGTTTAGTGGGGACAGAACCAAATTTAAATCCACTTTGGTTTAACTAAAAACTCAACTCAAAAAGGTACAGTTTTGTTAACATCAGTAGTAAGGTAGGACTGTTTAATTAGCAGAGAACACCCAACCACATAATGCAAGAAACACAAATTAAAATTAGGGGTAGAGGTAGATCAGGGTTATGGTTAGGCTTTCAGTTAGGTGAAGGTATGGCTGAGGTTGGGGAATGGAAAGGCATTAAGGTAATGATAACACTACAATCGCCCATTACTTAAACTTCCTTGACTAAATGAAGCGTTCATATTCAACAGAATAGCTCGTCATTTGTCAAATTCCCATCAAACATTAGGCCTATGCCCAGTCTTTGGAAGAACCATTTCAAGAGCCACTGACTCAAGGAAAGATAAATTGGAGTCATCCTAATACATAGAAGCACACAGATGTATCACATGGCAGCTATTGCACTCATGACTTTCATGACAAGCTGCTTTAAAAGCTCCAGTTATTTTGTCGACTTACCATCACTCCCAGTGAATGAGCAGGCATTGGTTGCAACCATGCCTGCCTCTGATATTTCAAACAATTTGCTGCTACAAATGACACAAAGGGTTCTAATTATTTCAATACCTAACAACTCTTCCATTCCAATAATTCACATGTATGATAGCATATATATTAGTCATATTTTTGCTTCTAAAAAGATTTGTATATAGTAAGACAATCTTCAATCAAGTGTTATCTGTTCATTTTAGGAGCCCAAGCAACTTCTAATCATTATGCTATCAGAATTTGCATATGGTATCATTAGCAGATAAAATTGGGAGCATCAAAATGGCTGCAGCAAGTCATGTGTATATCAAAAACATCTAAAATGACTGAGCCACTTAGTACTCTAAAAGCAGCTTAAAAACAGACCCAATAAATCATGATATATTAATATATATCATGTGAGCTGAACTGAGTCATGGAAAGATGAGAACAGGACATCTGGTAGTGTTATAGGAATGTATACATACAAAATATGGTAGGATATAAGATCATGATTATGAGTATATCACAGCAAACATAAATCAAGCACATTGAATCTTGACACATAGCAAAAAAACACAGCAATCGTACTGTTAAACTAGAAGCTATCCCACTTCAGCTTATTGCTTGGTGTGTAAAAACAAAGAAACAAAAAATGACACATCAAATCAATGTATTTGCATAAAGCCTCTGCATTTTAACAGAATAGAACCTTCATGTGTGTGTGAATGTTAATGGGTTGATTCGATGTCTGTTCATAAACATCATGGTCTTTGCACATTTGTGCAGTGTGCCGAGATATTAAGAACATGAAATGATTTCAGAAAGCTACTGCTATACTACTGTCTTAATTGAATGTATACATATAGGAGCTAAGAAGATGAAGTTCCAAGAACAAACAAATTTTGATACTTCTTGGAAATGTCTATTTAATTTTGAAAGAAGGCAGTAGTTTTGAAGAACTAAGGCACCGATTAGGGTCTTTGCATTTTTATGTCAATTTGCATAAATGTCTGCTAAGACTAGTCCTTAGTTTGAGAGATATTTCATAACAAGATCAATGATGTATGGATTTCGTACATATAAATCACATCTTTGTGGGGTGAAAAGTTTGCAACCTTTAGAATCGGCTTCAAGCACCAGCCCTGATCAAGAAGAAGGTTCTAACAACCATATTTTTTATTGCCGATAGTTGACTTTATGACTGAGTCTTTGGCCTTGGACCGAGGTTGATTGATGAGTGTTTCTGCAATAAAGTTACTCCGAATGTTGGCCTTTACAGGGTGCACTTGTGGTCAAGTAGATATAACACTCAACTCTTATCCATAACCTATCAGTGTGTTCTGGGTTTTGTATACTTCAGTAAGGCACTTTACCTCGCTTGCCTCTCTCCACCAGGTGCACTATGGGAAGCTTTTTTGGATGAAGTCAAATGCTGGCCAAAGGGCATGCATATTGTCATGTGAATGCAATAGCTGCCTTTTTTTGGAAATTCCCATCCAAACATTTATATTATGGATTTCTATTTGGACAGTCGCTCTTGAAATGGTTCTTCAGGTGACAGTTGCCTGAAGAACCATTTCAAGAGCCACTGACTCAAGGAAAGATAAATTAAAAGTCATCCTAATACATGGCAGCACACAGATGTATCACATGGCAGCTATTGCAATTACGACCTTCTTTCACTTGCATTGACGATATATTATGACAGAAGACAGGCATATTCCAGTGACAAAAGCACAAATGTTAAGGACTTCAATACCGTATGTTGTTGTAGAATCCATATATATGCCTTCATTTATTTTTTTTATTTCATTTACTGGAATATTTTGCTGGTACACTACAAAACTTCCACAAATTCTACAGCAAAAACATTGCCACACACATTAAGAAGGAACTATTTTGTAAAATGCATTAACATCTAGCAAAATAATATGATAAACGTGATGGTGCAATGAAACACCTAAATGGTGAATGCAACATTTATACATATTTTTACAAACAAGTAAACAATATGATAAAAGAAATAGTTTCCTGTAGCAACAAAGTAGAAACACTTCCTGTTGACACACAATGGAATAAAACATGGAATACATGAGCTGCACAACTTTGAGGCTGGTATTCTTAAAATGAGACTAACTTTAAACCCAGGTTTAAACCAGGTGTTAGTCCTTATTATGGACCTTATTTTTACCTTTAAACATAATATGAAATTGTGATTCACAGCTGAGAAATTTCCACATGGATGAGCCATTCTAACCCATCTATAAGGAATTTTCTCACCTATTACATCACACTTCTGAGGCAGTGTTTCCGTTTATGAATTCAAACAATCTTGACAGAATAAAGCCATATGTTGCTGAATAGGTTGTTGAATTCACAGTATTTCCACATGTAAACCTGGTCAGGTTATGGAAAATACCACTCATAAGTGTGGATTGTAATAGGTGCGAAATTCCTTACGTATGGGTTAGAATGGCTCATCCATGAGAACATTTCTCAGCTGTGAATCACAATTTCATAGTAAGTTTAAATGGGAAAATAAGGTCTAATCAAGAAGGACTAACCCTGGTTTAAACTTGGTTTTAAAGTTAGACTCCCTTAGAAAACACCAGTCTTGGTGGTTTCCTTTCTGTTAATGCTGATTTTGACCAAGTGAGCTTATCCAAACCTCAAACACCGTAACCAGAATGAAAAAGCACTTTGGGATGAAATGAATCATCTGATCTGCTACCACAAAAACTCTTCATCAATTCAAATCTCCCACATGCAAACCATGTATCCTAATTTAGAGAAACTTGCCGAGATACAAGCATACTTACCACCTCAATATAAAACAATACTTCGGACTACATAATTCAAGCAATTACAATCATTCTAATGCTGCACTCTGAACTGGGTCCCTGACAATTCATCTGTTTGTATTTATATATATTATGGCTAAGAATTCACACCCAAATCAAGAAGTACCTGAACCAATTCTCTGCATCTTTTGCAATCTTCGGCTTATTATTCCGACAACAAACCTTGAACACTAGTCTGCTCTGTAACTAAATAAATGCTTTTGCATTATGCCACCGCAACTATCACTTTAACCACATCCTAAGCTTAATGTCTTCAACCTAGCTATGCAAGTAATAGTAGCGCCATCTCATCCTGAAAGATCCTACCAAATTAGGTCTGATCTAAGTACTCTAGCTACATAAACATAAACCTCCCACAAGGTAGCAAAATGCAACTAGAAGTGAATGTCTACATAGCCTTTAAGTACTCAGACAGAGACCAGATTCCCCTATCTATCACTCATTGTAACTCTCTTGTTGCTATGGAACCTCTGAAGGCACACAGGGCTCACCAGGACCAATTATCTGCACTTTCAGGTCTGCCTCGCCAGCTTCTTTGGTGTTGACATAGAACTCAAGGTGTTCACGAACACGAAGGCCTTTGGCCTGTAAGCCACGTCCATATGCGAAGGCACGTTTTGGATTGAAAGCTGTGAAAGAAACAAAAATGTATATGTTAAATTTTAAATGGAGATATTAAAGATAGTAAAATAATAACAATTTGCTTTCAAAACTTATAACAGCTTACAAAATCTTCCACAAAAGTATATCAATTAATTTTCTCACAAGATATGCAATTTGAAAAAGCTCACTAACAATAAAATAAAGATATGTTTGAGTTGATAGTCTGTAAACCAGTTACTGTATTCACCATTAGAATTTCCTGGACTTCTAGGTTTATCCTTCATATAATGCATCACTGATATGGTAATGTGTAATAATGAATTATTCATAAGGTTATGCTAGGGTCATTTGCATATTGGTCACTCACTATATGAAGAAATAGGCCATTTCTAACACAAATTTTGACAGTCTTGCTTTCAAGTCCTAACAAACTTAGCAATCATTCAAAACTTGCTATTAAGCCCCAAGTTGTACTTCACCTTTTTGACCATGATAATTGTCTGATACAACCAGCACATAATGTAAATGCACTTCTTTATGATTTTAAACTAGGTCCCTGGGAACATTAAAATTATGCCCATAAAACAAAAGGCTTTAAATATTGAATTCAAAATGGATTCTAATGTCTGGTGCTACCAGCACCTTGGGACTTAAACAAAGTCCTTGAAATGAATAATGTTTTTATACTTACTAATACCATAAGAGCTTTGATAATATACATCAAGGCCCTTGGTGAATTTAAAATGACTTTATATTGAGTAACAACTACCAATACCAAACAATACTCACAAATAACAAATTTTTCTATTATTTTTACTCAAGGTCTTAAAATAATCAAAAGCCTTTTTCAAGGGAAAAGATTAAACCTCTACCTACCATGTGAAACTCTGACATCATAGGGGCTCTTCGGAATGGGGATGCCATCAAAGAGAACCTCTATTCTGTGATTTCCAACGACCGTTGGGATGTACTCGCACTTGTACACGCTCTTGCCCATATCGTTGAGTACCATTCGAGCTGTGTTGGTATCACCGTTGGGATCGATGATGGTGACTGTTGGTGTGCCTGGTCCAGCACCTGTTGAAAGACAAAAATATTTGAAATCAGAGTTATTGTACATCACATAATGTCAAGTTACAGTTTGGCTGTATGGTAAGTTACAGTTTGGCTGTATGCAAGTTACAGTTTGGCTGCATGTCAAGTTACAATTTAGCTGCCTATCAAGTTACAGTTTGGCTGTATGCAAGTTACAGTTTGGCTGCATGTCAAGTTACAGTTTGGCTGCATGTCAAGTTACAGTTTGGCTGCATGTCAAGTTACAGTTTGGCTGCATGTCAAGTTACAATTTTGCTGTGTGTCAAGTTATAATTTTGCTGCATGTCAAGTTACTGTTTGGCTGTAAGTCAAAGTGCAGTCCCAGTGTGGCTAAAGAGTACCCGCTATCTATATAAATAATATCATACGTCTAAATATGAACCGGGATAGGCAGATTCTCCTGAAACAGCGTAATCAGATTTGAGGTGCCCATAAATATTATAATGAGCATATGCACTAATAAAGTTGAAGTTGAAGAAGTTATCATATTTTGGGCACCACCAATGGGCCAATCATATCTTCGTATTTGTTAAGTCCTTGTGTATATTTATGAGACACGCGGGTATTTTACGTTCATTGCATTAAAAAAAAAAAAAAAAAAAATGAGTACCATTCGAGCTGTGTTGGTATCACCGTTGGGATCGATGATGGTGACTGTTGGTGTGCCTGGTCCAGCACCTGTTGAAAGACAAAAATATTTGAAATCAGAGTTATTGTACATCACATAATGTCAAGTTACAGTTCTGCTGCCGATCAAGTTTAGTTCAGATGCCTGCCAGTTTAGCTGTCTGTCAAGTTACAATTTAGCTGCCTATCAAGTTACAGTTTGGCTGAATGTCAAGTTACAGTTTGGCTGTATGGTAAGTTACAGTTTGGCTGTATGCAAGTTACAGTTCTGCTGCCGATCAAGTTATAGTTCAGATGCCTGCCAATTTGCAGTTTAGCTGTCTGTCAAGTTACAATTTAGCTGCCTATCAAGTTACAGTTTGGCTGAATGTCAAGTTACAGTTTGGCTGCATGTCAAGTTACAATTTTGCTGTGTCAAGTTACAATTTTGCTGTGTGTCAAGTTACTGTTTGGCTGTAAGTCAAAGTGCAGTCCCAGTGTGGCTAAAGAGTACCCGCTATCTATATAAATAATATCATACGTCTAAATATGAACCGAGATAGGCAGATTCTCCTGAAACAGCGTAATCAGATTTGAGGTGCCCATAAATATTATAATGAGCATATGCACTAATAAAGTTGAAGTTGAAGAAGTTATCATATTTTGGGCACCACCAATGGGCCAATCATATCTTCGTATTTGTTAAGTCCTTGTGTATATTTATGAGACACGCGGGTATTTTACGTTCATTGCATTTAGCAAGTGCAAACAACAATTTACTGTTGCCATATGCTGTCACTCTGACTCAAAATAGTTCTTTTCTTCAGCAAAATTAACAGGGGTCATCGGGTAATTTTTTGTGCATTAGGAATGTGGGATCTTTATTCAATGATTGTTTTTCACAGACTCATTTGCCCGCTCTTTCCACCTGCACACAACCACTCATGTATATGCGCCAACTCATTGGATACCGCTCTAAACCACTCATGGCAATGCCAATTCCCAGTTAAAAAAAAAAACTGCCACATTTTTTAGGCTGCAACACATAATTGTTGGCTGGTTTTTTTAATTTGCCACATGGCTCCCAACCACACATGACTGTAGAAGTCTGTACAGACAGTCCCAGACCTTGCCAAAACTAACATGAAAAAAAAGAAAACTTGAAGTGGTTTTCTAGCAAATAAGCAGCTATGTGACCAGAAACAGGAGGGGCTTTTTTTTTGGCATGTATAGAGGTAGCACACATACAATAACAGGCTATTCCATTTTAAAATATGCACACCCTATGGATTTTTTAAATACCAAGTCTTCCCCACAGGCCAGCGATAAGTCTTCAATGTTGAGAGGAGTGAAATTCAAACGAATAGCCCATATGTGCTAACTAATTGAACAAATATCCCCCTCTGTGAAAGATTTTAGGTTTAAGTTTCCACAGGGGAGTATGGACATACTACAGAATAGCCCCCATGGGAAAATACATTGAAATAAACACCCCCTCTGTAAAAGATTTAGGTAAACGTCGTCCCAGGGCGAGTATGGACTTCCAACAGCCCACTGGGAAACTACTTGAAAGAATACCCCCCTGTGAAATATTAAGGTGCAGTATTGCCACAGGGTATGGATATCAAATAGAATAGCCTAATATGATGAGTTAATACTAACCAGCTGTGAAGATGTCAAAGTAGGTTCTTTGATGAGTATAACGCCTGTTGGTTCATGACAGGTCCTGTGGACATAGCACTTGGTTGGGTCCACTTTGGTGTCGGACACTGTTTGACGGTGAAACGGAACTGTTGGGATCTCGCTTCATGTGAATATTACTGTGATCTGAAGGAACACATAACAATGATGTTAGAAAATAAAGCACGTATGGCATTTTTTGCTTACCACTTTAAAGATATTGATTGTTAAAAGGATGGTGTTAATTCACTTGAAACCCAAGGCAGCTTTTTAGTAGACTTTCCTGGCTATTGTGGAATGTTTAAGTTCAAAAAAAAAAATTATGAAAAATCCACTTTCGCCTGGGAATTAAATGTAAACATTAATTATTTCACACATTTTCCAATCGTAATGAGTTCCTGAGCTTCAAAGGGTGAATTTCTACAAGCATCACAGTGTACTAAATATGGACCATTGTTCTACAGGAAAAGCTGATATGGTTTCCACGAACCGAGACAGGTCTAGGGGTCTTTTTTTGTTCATGAGTAGTGAGCTAATGTCAGAAGTGGTCAGAGGGAGTTTGAACCAAATCCCAGAATGCAGTGCAAGTGTGCCTATGCTGTTACGAATAAAATCGTGTCCATTACTTTGGATAAAAAGTGTTCCAAATTTAAGACCACAAGACATTTCATGATCATGCTAAAAATCTCCCGAGTACTAATGCTTGTGGGAAAATAGCATAAAGTCTGCGGGGTTTTTATGTGTAAAGAATAGATTTTTGTTGGATCACACGACCCTATTGAGATGAAATGTCACAAAATGGTGCATTGTGGAATTGACCAATACACCCTCTGGAGGTATAGACAAGTTGTAAGTAACTGTCAATCATCTTCATCTACGCTTTCTGATATTCATACGTCCTTATTACTCATAATACATGAACTGATGTTCATCGGCTCAGTTTATGCTGTACTGCGGCCATGCGGGGAATGTGAAATCAGTTTAATGGACTAATTCAACTTTCACCAGTTAGACTTAAGTCTACCTCAGACTATTTGGTTCACAGCTCAATGATCCTTTGCCTTGTAAGTCCTTTGTACCCTCAAATTGACCCTCTATATTTCTTGGCCTTTCCTTAGTTTTCATTGGCAGGGATTTCCCATATCGATTCCTTTTATTGGAAGTCATGACTCAACAGTGGCGGGTGTGGCCTGGTCCCACATTAGGCTTAAGATGAATCAGCTACATTCTTGTTTTTAAATGCAAGTTTTCTGACAAGGATGAGGACATACGTGATGTGTCACTTGGAACTTAATATTTTCTACACAGTTAAAAGGAAAACTATATTGATTGTATATATAAGGCTGCAAAACTAGCATCAAAATGATGTTAACACAAAAACCTGTCTTAAATTTTCTCAAGTGTCAGGAAAAGTCTGTCTTACGGCACTATCAGTGATTTGCTAAATATCAGAAAATTTGTAAAAGTACGGTTTTCTAACAAACCCTGCAATGATAAGGACGCAAAATGCAACTAATTAAGGACACAAATTGTAGTCATTAGTGTCCGTACGACACTTACTACAACACCTAATTTAATGGGAAATCGTATTTTTGAACATTGCTGTTTTCTTCCTTTTCGCCAATTCTTCAGTTGTAAAAAGCATCTTATGAGAATTCTATAGACTTAGCCTTCACTTTTAAGCCATCTGCAAATTCAAATATTTTGACTCTTTCGGATACTCACTGATCGTGTCTTAAACCCTTTTTAAAACCTGGAAGAATTGTATTGGCTATAAACATTGACTACAAGACCTGGAGATGCTTCACATCTTAACCCTTTCAACCTGTAGATTCTGTATGGGTCATAACACGTAGTCAGTGTCTTTGAGATGGCTTTCCACTTAACCCTTTCAACCCTGGTAGATTCTGTATAGTTTATAACACTAGGTTCATTGGCATTTTAGATGGGTCTTCCATCGTAACCCTTTCAACCCGGTAGATTCTGTATAGTTATAACACATAAGTCAGTGACTTTTGAGATGCTGTTCCATCTTAACCCTTGCAACCTGGTAGCATGCTGGTATAGGTTATGACACATAAGTCAGTGCAACTTTTTGAGATGGCTTCTCATCTAACATAACCCTTTCAACCCTGGTAGATTCTGTATAGTTTATAACAATAAGTCATTGGCTTTTGAGATGGCTTCCTCGCAAACCCTTTCAACCCTGTATATTCCTGTCATAGGTTATACACATAAGTCAGTGGCTTTTGAGATGGCTTCCATCGTAACCCTTTCAACCCCCTGATAGATTCTGTATGGTTATAACACATATCGGTGACTTTGAGATGCCTTCCAATCTTAACCCTTCCAACCCAATAGATGCTGTAATAACCTGCATAGTTAAAACCCATGAATCAGTGGCTTTCAGATGGCTTCATCTTAACAGTGGCGAGCCAGAAGGGGGGGCAGGGAGCACGTCCCCCCCCCCCCCCCCGACCAAGATGTTATGGATGTCGTTAAATAACGGTCCGTCGTTACCTTTGTCTAAAAAGCTTAAGGCTTTTTTTTTTACAGGGCGCGTCGTGCATGATGAGTTTCATGAAAGTTGGTACTAATAACTGCTTAATTGGTCATTACTAATACCCTATTGGTACCTTCCATACAGGCAAACTGAACATCATTTGGAAAAGCCATGGCCAGGTCATGATCAATGTATGGGTATCATATGCACTGCATTTGACAACCATGCATTGATCATGTCCTCACCATGGTTATTCCATGGTTATTCAAGATGAATTCAATACTCAATTCTACTTGTGTTTCCACAGGGAGTGTGTGGCATAGCCCATCAATTTGTGACCCTACTTCTCATACCCAACTTCTGAATTCAGCAGTCTTTAAGAATTAAATGCAGCAAAAACAATCAAATACCACCATTTACTCTGTAAAGACTGCCGAATTCAGATGTCGGGTCAGTAAAGTGGGGTTGTACCAACCCATTACAATTTGCTGGCAGTTCTTACTCCCCATCTTCAGTAACTGTTTCACTTCATGAACTTCATTAATAAGAGGACTATCGGCACAATATACATCAGACTACTTACTGTGTGTGTTCCAACAGTTTTGGGTATATATTCTACAGTGTACGTCTTTGCCTTGTCATTATTAAATTTGATATCAAACTCCACTGGTCTTTGATGTGGATCGATTATTTTGACTTCTACTTTGCCAGCGCCTGCCGAGTAGGTTTCCACCGTGAAGTTAGTTGGCTTGGAGACAGCATTGCCTTCTTTCTCAAGACCTGGACCATACGCACGTACCTATGAAGAAAAAATAACATACAGAATGTAAGTTTTTTGAATAAGTTCATGCGATTGTTATTAATTTAACAAACAATCTTGTATTGTGTATTATATTTTTAAAAATCTGAAATCAACAGCAGCAATGACAAAAATGGTTGGGAACTACATGTGGAATGTCCATAATATGGGAAAAAATTCTTGACTTATGATTTATGAAAAATACAAGACTGATCATCCAAGATCGGCCAAAAGCACAAAGATCTTGACATTTTTGTTTTTGTCGGTCTTTTTTTCATTTGCGGCAAAGTTGCCTTGTGAGTATGTGATTCTTGTTAGAGTAACTGTAACTTGTTATCCCACAGTGCACAGTAACTACAAAGATGAACAGCCAAAAATACACTCAAATGTCTTCTTTAACAACACAAATGGTTGTGCCAGATGTTGGTAGTAAAAGTGTTCTCTCAACAATGAAACAAACAGAACTTGGAATTACGCAGTGCATAATTATGTCCCTGCCAAATGCTGCGATCAGTAAGTCGACGGTGCGTATGTTAATGAGCAAACAAAGTGCTCTAAACGGTTACATGAGATTTGCGATTGATTCATGTTATCGGCGGGTGTGTGCATTTTTTTGGAAACAGGCCTATTGCATGCTCCATTGATAACGTTAATGAACTAGGTTAATGTCTGCATATTTTTTAGTTTTTGTGCATTTTAAAAAATCAATGCACTTGCATCAGTTTGTCCAGACTCATAAAATGGCATGCACCCCTGCGGGTGCTTGTGCCATTATTTGTATTCAAACTGAGCATGTGCATTGATTTTTTGCCAATGCACTCAAAGCTAAAAATTAACCTCTAATCAAAGTCATCTTGATACAGTGACCAATTACTTCCAGTGGTTTAATATTCAGGTTATAAGTGACCTAAATGACCCCTACAGGCCTTTAAACCACACATGTTGTTGAGGTGGGTCATTGTTGATACACTACCAAAGAATCACTCTAGGGTTAACATTTTTGCAACATCATCAAAAAAGACGTGCTTGTTTCATAGTCCCCATCTCAACTCAGTCGGCGGGGACAAATATATATGTGCTTTAAAAACATAAGCGAATGATGTTGTCTTAATTAAACATGATTGTCATTATTGCTGACCAATTTCAAACACTACAAATTGGCTCAATGTTCAAACCCAAACAAAGAGCAAATCCAATCAGGTTCATGGGGGTAAAGGTCAGCCCTCCACTACAATTATACTGAAAAATCTTGAAGGTGACTTTCTACATTTTAAATCATCTTCTGTCATTATTATAGATCCCATCACCTGTACAGTAATTTGGGCAGATATGGGATGACCAATTGTAATCATTGATTTGTACCCATAAAACTGTGCAACAGAAACGGCACTTGGGCAATATTGACTGTGTAGCTCTTTCAATACCTTAGCATAAAAAGAGAGCTAGGCCAGACAGCAGTGGAATCTAGTACAGTTAGTAATTGACCACAGTGAAGGTGAGTTGTAAAGACAGTGGGTGTTCTTCTGCACACAGCTATTAAAATGTTGGCTGCAACAATGGTATTGATTTGTAACAAAACCATACCAGCATTGCCATATTTGTTAGAGAAATTGACAATTTGGCTAAGGAGTATATTAACCACAAGTTCCTCGTGTATGTCTCCGGTTTGGCTGCATGATGATGGGAAAGAAAGACCTTAATGATAAATGTTTATATCAATAGCTACAATGTACAACTACTGACATCAAAGGTCTGTAAGTCTAAGTTATATAACTCCAATCGGGAATGGCAATAGGCTCAAAACAAACTCTAAAAAGCACACTCTACAGGCCTATATCTTTCAATTAGGGATTGTCCATTTTAACATCATTATCACAGGTGTTCACTTTCAGATTCACAGAGGCATGATCCAAACCAAACTTAAAGCGACATAATGGCATACAAAAATATTCAGACATAATGAAAAGGACCCTTACTGAAATCACTTCCACAAGTTTAAAAACAATTCGGATGTTACATTCTGTAAAAACAGTAAAAACAGGAAAAGTTCCAGAGGGGGAGGTGGCAGTTCGTGGCAATTTCTGGAAAAAGGATGCTGACATTACTGCCAGCATTTACCAAACTTGAAAAGCATGCTGTCATCAGCTCACAGACCATTGGCTATTGTATATGTGCTAATCCGGCCTAATCCATCTTTCACTTGCCAGATCAAATCTTACTACAACGGACCTAAAGTACAATGCTGATCCCTGATCTGATTTGCTTTTGAATTGTGTCCAAGACATGCTAGATCCACGTAAATTCTGTCAGGGGGGGGGGACCACGCGTCAGACACATTGGTTTTCTGCTCATCCAGAATATTGCACGAAAACTGTCCCACCTTCCCCTCTGGCCACGCTTCCTGTTTATGTTTTTACGATTTAAACATCTTCTCAAATTGTTTTCAAACTTTGCAGGAAGTGATTTCAGTAATGGGTCCTTTTCATCAGTATATGTCGGGAATATTTTTATGCCATTATTCGCACACTTTTTAGTATCCCCTTAGGGAAATAAAGTACACTCTTTCCTTCAACATGAGTGTACTCTTGAAATGATGTACTTTCATTTTATTCTATCTTGTTGAATAATGTGCAAATACATTTTGGGAAGGGTATCATTATATGTTCATTTGCGAACTAACACTGACCTAATACAACAAAAATGAAGACCAAAACATGGACAAATTCACTTAAAACGTGAAACAGCATAAAGTCTCTGTTCTGTTAGACATCCTTTCATTTGATTGCATTGGCTGCTAATGTAGGCGCTTTACAAAGGCTCTTCTATTTCCACAGAGAAAAATAGCGCCCTTGTGCTTAAAATACGAATTAACTTGAAACCAAGTCACCTTCATACAACATGGATGTGTCAAAATCATAATAATTAATATGAATACTAATTAAATAACAAACCAAAATTAAAACAATTTGTGAGTAGTACAATGATTCAGATTGCGTATTGGCCATTACACCCTCAAAGCAATGAATTCAGGAGGGGCATTCAGAATTCAAAAGAAACATACCTGTGGTGGTTCCTAGGTGGAAGAATTATACAGCAATGATATTGGGGTAAGGCAAGAAGCAAGATGGATCAAAGAAATTGAGGTCTTAGATTGATTATTCAAACAAAACAGTGTTTCAAAATGAGAGGCGTTACATGATACACACCCAGATTCTTTACAGTGTAACCCCCTAAATTCAGCTACTCTGTGGGTAATCAAGAGAACCCTTGATCCAAGGACTTGTGAAGTACACAACAGGGTGACCAAACTGCTATGTTTTCAAGTGGTACCTATTATTCGTTAATTTACTATAAATTTGCCTACTGGGTGACTAACTGGTATTATACCTCTGAAGCTATTCCACAATACCTTCACAGGCACAACGGGTACTCCACTGGCAGCTTGCCTAGTTACAGACACATTGGCCTATAGGGCGGGCGCCTAAACATTTGTTGTTTAGCTTTCCTGGGCATGTTTCATAACTGGTATAGTTATATTGAGTTTATTAACAAAGCCCAACTGTTGTATTTGTAAAAAACACGCAAAGTGACTAAATGTAAAAGAATGGATTTAGATGAATGACTAAAATAATCCCATTGAGGTAGAAGCGCACAAAACCGAGATAAATAAGACACATTTTTTGGAAAATGAATTGCAAAACTATCCGGGGGGGCCACTCGAAAAATACTTGTAAGCACCCGCGTGAAAGGAAACGCGGATTTAGGGTGATTCAAAAGCAAAACGCGGATCCGCGTTTGCCTTGCGGATCTCGCGTTTCGGGTCTCAAAATAGCTGATTAAGCACAAGAAGGGTTGTTTTTTTAATAGGACTATCATCGCTTAGGGTACTTGTTAAAAGGATGGATCCAACTAGCGTGGTGAAAATTCTTCCTATTTGCATTAATACAGCGATTTTACAATTACAAACCAGATTAGTCGGCCGTTGTGTACATGTTTCGGGGTTTCGGAAGCGAGATCGAGAGACGCATCCTGAACACGGTCGGCGTTCGATGGTATACCGGAAGTTACGTATATTAACAATGAGTTAGGCGTCCGTCGGGATGCGATAACTACATCAAGCATTAAAATTGTCGCAGTAAGATAGTGCTCGTAAGTTTTTGTAACTTTTGTACTAACTCCAGAATATTGTTATAATTGAACATGAAAGCTCGATTTGATATCAAAGACAGATCATCGTAAAGCCATCTTTATCGCCGATATATCCCTGGATATACCCAGGCCTAGTAACTTTACCATTTGAGGAACCCGGGCCCCGGCCGAACGTCTGCCCGTGAGAAAGGGTTTACTGTGTCACAAACTGAGCGGTGGGGTGGGTTTGGTGAGCTCGTTTCTCATTGGTTATTTCCGAGTTCGGATTTTGGTATTGGTATTGGCGTTACTAATTAATTAAGCGGGTCATATAAATATTAGAAAAATACATGCATAAAAACAAAATGTAATAAAACAATGCTATCAGTAGAAAATGATGCTCAAACTATAAATTCCACACATTAAAAATATCCTATCAATTAAAGCAATGATTTCAATAATTGGATATTTTTGTCAAAATTATAAATTTCAAAATAATGATTTAAACAAAAGGATATGAACATTTGGATGTTTCTGGAGGTTTCCTGGTGCTTTCGTTCTTTGGGGTGTCAATAGTTGATGAGCATTGGGCCAGGATCAAAACTCAGCTATTTTAGTTCAAAATGTCGATCAAAATAACATTTTAAACCAAAAGTAGACACCTTTGGTGGTTCCTAGAATGTTTTTGAGTGGTTTCCGGTGTTTTCGGTTCCTTCTACTTTCCCAGTGGTAATTAACATTGCCCGAAACACGTTTTGGCTATTTGGTCCAAAGTGGTCAAATCATTAATGCTTTTTTTAATAAAACAAAAGTGGGGAGTAAGAGTACCTTGGATGTTTCCCAGACGATTTCTGGACTGGATGGGGCCCGCTGTTTCGGCTCTTGTGTATCAATGGTGGATGAGCATTGCCTGGATCTCAATTTGCTTTTTGGTTTAAAATGGTCAAAATTATGATTTTTTAAAGAAAAGTGAACACATTAATGGTTGACAATCGTTTTTTTTTGGATGGTTTCCCGGTGTTTTTTTGGCTCACAGTTGTTTCTGTGTATCGATGGTTGTTGAGCATTGCCTGAACCCAATTCAGCTACTATTTCGTCACAAATGTTCAAAGTAAGGATTCCCCTGTCATCCTTAGTGGTCAGGGGGATATATTTCAAAAGCAATCCTCATTTAGGGTGGTTTGAGCATTATCAAATCCTTGTTTTGGGTATATAGGCCCATTGTCGACTGTCCAGTCCTCAGCTTAAGGTTAATCTTTGCTTGGGTAAACTCCTTGTTTTGGGTATATAGGCCCCTTTCATCCAAGTACGCCTTAAGGTATCTTGCTTGGGTAATAAAATCCCTTGGTTGGGTGGTATATATTTCCTCCGAATCCTCGTTTAGGAGTATCTTTGCGTGGGTAAAAAATCCTTGTTTAGGTCGGTTTGAGGTTTGAAGAAGTTTTGGAAATCCGCTTAGGGTCATTTTTGAAAAGTCAATTCACGGCGTGCTTAACACATTTACACATGAGTGGCCCCCCGGGACAAAATATAGCGCCGTCACCCAGAACCAGACTGATAGTTGATTTTTGTAATTGACGCCGAGAGTAAAATAGGTGAGAGCGTTTTGCTACTCAGTGAATAACACAGCAGATGGCAGACCATATCTGACCTCCCACTGGCAGGACAACAGAGGGTGTTGGTTTATTCTCTCCTCACTCTTCTCTCTCTCTCTAGTTGATAACAAAATAGGCAATGTGCGTGTCTGGAATATAGCATTCTATTTTCACTCCCAAATGTGCCAAACTTTGTATGGCTTGACGTAGTACAGCATTAGTTTATGTGTCACCGTATAAGAATAACATTTTCAGGAAAGTGAAGGCCATTACGGGGTACATAAAATCTGCCATTCAAACAGTCCTTAGTACCAGTCATGCCGGCAGGCAATTGTGTTGGTCAGTTGGACAGTGAACATGGCATTCACTGTTCTGAAGTGGACTCACCGATGTAAAGGTCTATACCATTATGGTTATTGGTATTGCCTTGGGGGAGTAAATTTTCAAACCTCATTTATGCCCCACTTTTGAAAGATTTATTACAGGACCAATTTTCTTTAGTTGACTTCTCAAATAAATATACATATACATGTAATATACCAAACTACTGCTATGTATCTGGTTCCAGCAAGGAAAAAAGCTAAAGGGAGGTGCAAAATCTTCAATGCTTACAATATTATAAATCACACTACTTCTGTATGCCTGGACTAAGCATCATCAAGACAGATGCCTCTTCCTTGATAAACAACATCATTCTTGAATCAAGATAAGATATCCTGATGATTTTATATTGACACCAAGGATGCAGATGCCTGGTCCATTGTTGGTTGTGGTTCAATTCTCTCGCTTCAACAGGGAAATGGCAATAGATTGAACAGACGGACAATTCTAATAACAAGGAAACTGGTATTACCATTTATATTGTGCACTGCATAAAACAAAAATCCTGTCTATCAGAAGAGACTATAACACCATGTCCTACACCATCTGGTGCAATATTTGCTTTCTAAATGCCCTCTATCATCAGTCGAGTCTTGGCAAGATGGACTGCATTCCAATGCAGACTCACATCAACTAGACAGCCTTGAATTTCCAACCCCATGCAACCATTACATTTCTAAGACTATCCCTGCACATTTAAGTGTGTACATACCTTCTTGGCATTGGATCGTGGTCTGAGTGGAGCGCCCTCTTTGAGTTTGGCTTTGGGGAATTCTGAAAGGTAGGTCATCATACTGAGGTCATCTACTTTGGGGTTCACCATGTCTTCTGGTCTCAGGAGCTGTTGAGAAAGAAAACGACCAATGTACTTTCAATGTTAAAAGGTGTTACAATCAATGGATAGAAACTTGATCAAAACTATACTTGCTTATCATGATTATCATATAATCTTCTTCGTTCCATTTCTTGACCATTCTAGCCAGAATTATTATATACTTTTTCACTCTTGCCCTGGTATCAGGATGAGTGGGAGTCCTGCAGCTGTTGTTGGATAGTTCTTGCAACACATAATTATATACACATTGGTTTACATTCTCAGATATCTGAAGTCATCAACTTCTCTGAATTCCTTTGCAAATATGGTAATTGTAAAATATGTTACTAGTCCAGTGGCGTAGCAGGGGGGGGGGGGGGGCAGGGGGCAAGAGCCCCTGTTGAGGAATCTTCCCCCGAAAAAATTAGTGATTTAATAAGCCATATACCAACTAACAAATTTTATATATGCTTCCACCTGAAAAATATATGTGCCCCCTTGCCCCCCCGAAAAAAAAAGATGGCTATTGCCAGTGTACTAGTCTTAATGGTCTTGGTGGCTTTTACTTAGGAGGGCACCTTGTGATCCAGTGGATACAATGACAGACTGATGACCCAAAGATTCTGGGTTCGAGTCCATGGGCCAATGTGTTGTGCACATGGGCAAGGTACTTTACCTGCGTGCCCTCTCTCCCCCCAGGTGCAAAATGGAGAGCTGTTAGGATTATTTGTTCCATTGAGTGACGCCCAAAGGTATGATTATGCCTTGGTCATTTGTAAGGCAGCTGACATATTCTAGTGGCAAGTGGAATAAATGTAAAGCGCTTCGATATATTGTGAAAGGCGCTCTATAAAATGTCACACATTTATTTAATACAGAGGGGGGGTTTTTCAACGTGGAATCGAATTAAAGATTAAAATCTACTGAATATTTTTACCGAGGACTGGAATATCATTTTCACATTTATATTCAAAAATTATTCATGTACAAAGGCTGCAAGAATTTTGCACCATTATTGTACCACCTTAATATGCAAAAGTGTTAAGGGACATACAAACTCAACACTCTGAGGTTATCTTTGTCATAAAAACACAAATACAAAGTGTCCAAATATTAAATAGAGGAATATTTAGATAGAGTGTAAGACAAGTTTTTTTTTTTTTTTGGTAGACAAATTTTAAAGTCCAGTCTCTTGTGTTGGCCTATATTACCTCTGAACATATACACAGGGGTGCTCAACTGGCGGCCCGAGGCCAAATCGGCCCGGCCAAACATGAGTTGGCCCTTGACTTGCTCAAAATATAAAGGCAATCATAAGAAAACTCTGGTGTATTTGGCCCTCAAGTAGGGGAACTTTCAAATATGCAGCAAGACTCTGGCCTTCAGCTAATATAATGAGAACCCCTGATATAAAAGAGTGGCTTATAAAAGCCCAGGTGACAAAAGAAACAGTGCTGAAGAGTAATCAATCAACTTTACAACCAAGAATGTTTCCCCTAATCATGGAAAATAGCTGAAATCCTTTGGATACAAGAAAGTGGCTCAAGCCACATAGGAACACTGGTTATTAGTGGTTAGGTCTCAAGATTGAAACTCATGTCATGCCGATGTCATGAAGCAAAATACTGTGACACCAATTATAGTACTTTCATCGCAATGTCCATCTAATACTTCCCACTTATCCTCAGTGTTGTCTACATCCTGATTTTGGGTCAAAAACAAATTAATTTGCAACTACCTGAGGTCATGCTCCATATTGCTAAAGGAAAGAGTCAATTTTCAGATACATTATGCAGTGCAAAGAAACTGCACATCACATGCAATTTAGTTAAGCCAACTGAGATGCCATTGAATTTGTAAAAAGCTTGAATTCACCCTATTTTTCTTAAATTGTTCAGGACAACAATAATTTATATTGCCGGGAAGAGAACGCCTTTATATTGTTTAATAATTTTCTAAACACTATTTCTGATAGTGATTTTATAAGTTCCTTTATGATCTTCATCTAACACTCCTAATATGTTTTTCCTGGCCCTGGAAACCAATTTAAAATTAAATTCTTAGTGAAATTAAATTAAATCAACACCAAATAATAACAGTAGGCCTGAATAGAAGCATGGCACCATGTTTAACATGTTTCCCCCAATTCTTAATTTGAACAATGCTAACCCGTATATGTATACGTAGTTCTTATGCGACACCAATGTGGTCAATCCTACCTTAACACTCTAACCCTAACAGGGCCCCTTAAAGACCTGTGTTCATGGTAGATATCATTTTCAGAAGTTTCAGGCCCTATTTATAGGTTTCTCGCTTACAACACCCTCACCATCTTTAATCCTAAGTGAGGAGCTAGTAGACATGTTATTGCTTCCATCATTGCTTCAAATTTATTCTAGTGTACTTGAAAACTCAACACAGAGACTTTAACTAGGTACTGAATATGTTAAGAGGAAATGCTTACAGGCAAAAAGGATATCAAGTTTAGTTCTATCAATCTGTTCCTGTCACTTATACTCAAAATTCACCAACTTGAACTTTTTTCCATTTTTTTTCCCAATTCAATTTTTAGACTCCAGAAAGTTTTTTAAAAATTTCCTTATTACCCGCTTATGAATCACCCCAGTGCATAGGACCATGTAAACACTCATTATCTAAAAAAAAACAAGTACCAACTCAGATATGCAGGACAATACCTAGTTATTTATCAATACACATTGGTGAATAAATATATTTCTCTGGTAAACTTCAAAAAGCAAATTTATTAAAGAGCAGACTACACTTTCAATAGGCTATGTCCGATATTGAAAGCCTGCATTTACATTTGGAAGAGTTTGTATTGTTATGACTGTAGCTTGCAAATCAGATTAATGGCAAATACCATTTTATTTACAGAATCATGAACAAAAAGTTTGGTTTGAACCACCTACATGGTTTGGGCAAGGGTTCATAAATAAAATTGAGAGCATAAGGGGCATGTCCCTAAGAATTTTTTTTTTCCTCAAAAAAATTGATACTTTCTGCTGCTGTTAACTGGAATAGTTTTTCCTTTCTGCTTATCTTCTCCCATTTTAGAACATTAAAGTTTTGGGAAATCAGTGTTACTAGGTGATACCCGGGTTCACAATTTTGTGGTTCCTTGACTTTGGAAGACCCTGATGACCTTGTCATAACCTTTAAAATTTTCGGCATCAACAATCGACCACATCCACCAAGTTTCATGTCCCTAACGTGACCCATTGACCTCCTTGACCTTGGAATGACCTTAAATTCGTAGTTATGATCGTTCACCAGCAAATTTGATTAGTTTTTAGGCAACTTAAAAAGGATTCATTCAACAAGCTGGATAAAATTAAACACGTGGCTATTCTTGTGATTGGGTATTTCCATCAAAACATTCTTTGGTGCAAGAGTGTAGGGGGCTTACACATCTACAAAATCTTACATGTAACCCAGTCTTTTTTTTTTTTGGCCTTAGGGTTAGGAGTTTTGTCAGTGTGTAGGGCCATAAATAAAAAAATTTTTTGTTTCCTGTAGAATTAAAAGGGGGTACATATGGATCCTTTCCAATTCTTTAATTGAGGACATGATCCCTTTAGCAGACTACAGCTAAAGGGTTGCAATTATTTAAAATTTGCAGCAATAGGATTAAAAGTGAAGCATAAGTCTGTAGAATTCTCGCATGTTATTTTTACAACCGAAGAAATGACAGAAAAGGAGAAAAGGCAGTGTCCAAAGTTATGAATATACCCATTCAGTACGTGTTGTAGTAGTGTCCGTACGGACCGTAATGGACTTAAAATATCCGATTTTTGTCTGATTATATGCTTCGGCCTTATATTTGCAGGATAGGTTAGGGTACCTGTATTGTTACAGACATGCAAACATCTGATTTTGATGATTTTTTTTTAATTTTCTGATTTAGCAAAGCACTGATAGTGCCTTTAAATATAAAGAATAAATTTGTAATCCTAATCCCAAAGATATGGGGATGTTAGTTTCAACAGAATAAATTTATGGATAATGATTCAGCTTCAGAGCTAGTAGGATATTAATGGTCCATTCTTTTTCATGTTTGTAATATGATTTATGTGATATATCAGTGATTTAGAAACATGAGGAAAGAAATCAAATGTGAAATGCTTCATGCTTTGAATGAATACTTAGACCCAGACTCAAAGCCTGTTTCCTGCCCCTACTGCATTTACATTAATTCTCTTGACAGTTGCCTCAAATCAATCTGAATCCCAGTTAAGAGCAGGCTTAGCAATAGATCCTTAAATTATCGCAAATTACCACGAACACACAGTCGTTCAACTCTCTTACGCTGGCTATTTTATCCTGCGCATTGCAACAAAATACTACACCTCCGTAAAACATCCTCATATCGATGTTCTGTCCTGTTTTTAACTAGACTAACTTGTGTCCCACCCTAAGCTAAATTATGTCAGGTATTCCAGCAATGGGTCCGCTTGCTGGAGGGAGCCAACCCACGCTCTTATCACCAGCATGATCTGAATGCTATTTCTGCTGATTTAATGCATGGGTTTTCCACTGAAAACAAATTAAAACGGATAACTAAACATTAATTATCATGATTTGGCACATCAGGCAAGGATCTTCCCCTTGTACTCTAGTATTAGTGCAGCTGTCATAGATGCCATATTTGGATGTCTAGTAATGACTGTGTGAGTTAGGAATTCAGAGGGATGACATGACCGTAGAGGTCACTAGGATCACTATGTCACTGGGCTAATTAGTCAGATAGCTGTCTGGGGGATTTGGTAATGAGTGCATGGGGTAGCTTGCTACTCCAGATGCTCTCCAAGATCAGAAAATCTTTGTTCTGAAATAATTGATACTCTTGGTTAACCCCTATGATGCTAAATGATGCTAGCAAATTTCAAGGGGGAAAATTACAAGAATAAAGCTTTTATTAAAGTTGCAAATGGTAAAATGTCATCACTCAAAAATGAAAAGGACCAATACTAAGGCAGTTCTCTTATACTAATCAGATACATCAAATTGCGTGGAGAGCATAGCCTATTGGTTAGGGTGCTTGCCTCTGGCGCAAATTTACCATCAAAATTCCCTGGTTCGAATCCTGGTGGGGTCGTGGCACTTGCTGGGATTTATTCGGGTTCTATCAATTCTGGATTTATCTGTATACCAGCTATTGATTAAATACAGAATACCACTCTCCTCCATGGTTCACTTGGAATTGGGCAAATGGATCATGAAAGCACCCCGTCCTTCTAAGGGGACATTAAGCCATCGGTCCCGTGTACAGAGAGTCACAACTGTACATGTACATCGCAGTCAGTGTCGAATAAGAGTAGGGTGGAAACCCCTGACTTTTCCCAATCCGCCCCAGCCTCACATAGCGGGCCATGTTAGGAGCGTCTGTATCATGGATACACGCGGCCCCGGATCAGCACACTAAGTTGAATAAATCCTGACACCACCACAAGCCATTACCAATGACTTGTGGATACCAACGAACGAACGAACATCAAATTGCCCATGTAATTGGGCTGACATCTGTATGTAGTCAAGGAGGCTGGCAAAAGACCATGGCACTGGGTTTCTCTAGTTAAGCAGCTGCCTATCCCAAAGGAGGAAGACATTAAGTCAAGTTGGTCAATCAACTGCCCATGCAGAAGATCTGTGAAACATGTAGAACATGAAAGTATAAAAGGCCCAATATACAAGGGTTCATTATATCTAGAGAACAAGCTTAGGCCTCAACACGCAAAAGACACTCATTTTGCTCTAATAAGGTTTAAAAGAAAAAGGTCATTGCAACGAAAAAAAGGAATTCAATGAAAGACTTACCTGAAAGCCATGTCAATTGTAGCAAGGAACTCAAATTTTAATAAACAAAAATTATAATTTCAAGATAAACGGTCATTTATAGCCAAGTCACTTTGAGGTATTTATTAGTTTTTCAAAAACCCATAATTGCAAATCTCAACACTAGAAAATAGAGGGCATGTCTCTGTTTGAAATACTTGAGCTGAGATTTGTTTTGGGGCCGGTTTGCCAGGGGGTGGGTAAGGCAGCAACCCCATTTATAAAAAGTTTCAAATTTCACCAAAAAAAGTGTTTTAGTAAAAATTGATTAAATTAGGCTTTATTTATTAAAATAAGGTTAATGGGTAATTTTTCACCCTCTTAAAAAGATTTTACCCTTGTGCGCCCCTGTCATATCGATCCTAGTAAGTAAAAAAGGTGGATGGAATGTTTCTATTCTTTTAAGTCAAAATATACCCCTTAGGCCTACTCTTAAAGGTAAAGAACTTCCCTGTCCCCATTGATTAGGGGCATCTTCTATGAGGTACTTCAAAAATTGCAGTTAGTACTAAATCACTGAGATACCAAGGCATGTCATTCATTCAGTTATAAAATAAGGCAAAAATCTGGTCAAGATATATCTTGTTACACTCCATGTGTAATTACTTAATGTCCAAACTTCAAAACACTGACAAGACACAAGTAGAGATTACGATGCACTGAAATTTCTGGCAAATTATTTCCCATGTTACATTATGCCCAATTGATCCATTATTAGCCCAACACCACATCCTGCTTGCACACAACATTTTGAGGCAGAAACATGTGCCGTCCAATGTTTAACTCCCCCATGTAGTCCATTGTACGTGTTCTTTTGTAAACGTCCACTTGGAGTCAAAGTTCAATTTCGGTTGAATGGGACAATAGTCCGGCTGGGCGTGCGGGACAAGTAGTGTCTGCACGTACTTCTGATATTTTACTGACTTGTTTACAAGGACAAACAAATGCTCTGCTATTTTGGCTAAAAAACCCTACTTAATTCCCAGGGTGCCATAATGCAAAGCTGAACTTTTGTGTGAATGGCAGCAGAATTCTGCACTTTTGCCTGGTCTTCTCTTTAACATTTTGTGTTCCTTTCTGGATGGTTTCCCCAAATGACTGCGGGACGTTTCAGGAGTCACCTCAAAAAACTACAGATATGGGACCTCAAATTTGGTTCATGAAACACTTTCATATGAGCATTACCTATGAGAAAAAAACAGGAAGTATCACAGGTATGTTGACTTGACCCCATCAACATTCATATGGAGTTTTAGTCTCTCTTAAGTATGCTTTGTGCAAATACGATTCAAAACTTTCAACAACCTCCTTGTGTTACCATGGTTACAAGACAATTCCTGGGATTGTATATGCTAAACAGATGACATGCCTTTACAGGAAATTGTTGAGTGATCTAATGTCAGATTTGGAACAGGTTAAGGTTATCAAGTTCAATTAGTCATACTGTTCTTATGGCACTTCTAGTGCAAGTCCCACATTTAGCCTAAACATGTTTGTTTGCCGTTAACAGAAGGGAAATATTGGGTCGATCTGGCAATTTTTTTAAGATGAACACTGTGAATGCAACGTACTACAACGTAATTACAACGTACTATAAAGCTATGTTCAATGACATAGCCGAGATTTGACTTGTTTTGGTGTCTTGTTTGATGGGTTTTCATCTTGCATTGGTAAAATTAAATTGAATGTAAATGAAAATAGATCAGTTGGCAGACTTTTTTATTTTGGGCAATTTGCATGAAAGGTGCAACGAGAGATTTTGAAAGTCACCCAAATATTGTGTCATAATAGTATTTCATATAGATTAGCACCAATAGACTTCTTACATTGTATTTGGTTATAGAAAAGTCTAAAAAAGAGAGAAAAAAAACATTATTTTGATTTGCTTTAGATTTCAAGTAAAAACATGGCTGAATTTCGTATTGCACCTATACGTTGAAATTAGAAATTTCACAGTTTTTGTACCAAAGAAAAACCTTTTTCAGCTTAATCCTTTCAGATGAGGAAATATTTGATGGGAAAGCTACTTCAGGGCAAAATCTGTACTTTCGATGTTTTTTAGGGACACGTTGTGAAATCTCTCGTTGCCACCTTTAAGTCGGAAGGTTTTTAGGGTCGGTCGGGTTATTGTAATGTAAACACACTTGGTTGGCTTAGAATAATCCCTATGCAGGAAATGAAACTTTTAAAATCAACTTTTCCATTCTAGTCTTATGTTCACAACGTCAATGGCATTATAATAAATTTAAGATAAGACTGCTAGGCCTGTGTTCATTTTTTTTTTAATTATGAAGTCAATGTCAGGTTGCATGATCATTCTTAAGATTTAAGTGGATTATTTTTCGGACTAATTAGCAGATGATGGTGGACACTTCCTAATTCAATGTGAAAGGCACCTGAACGAGCATTATTCTGCACAACAAAACAGAAGGCAACACAACAAGCATTTTAATAGCTGGCATAATGTATCTGTTCATGTTCCAAATGCGTCGAATTGTTTCGTTAGATTGCAAGTAGACGAAATGTTACTTATTTTTGGGTCTTATATCCAGGAATTTCTCTGGGTTATTTGATAGTATCCAGGTGAAATATTAATTATTTATTATGAAAGTGTACCTAACTTTGCCTCCATTTTTTCTGTACCAATAAAAAATAATGTGTTTATCATTAAGAGTACAGCCTACCTCGAGTGAATGAACTCAACCTATAGCGTCTCATGACGAGTTTTAGTGATGCAAAACACAGCCACAATTGAACGTGGTTGTAGACAATATGAAATTGGCATTGTTGTCTCTTTTAAGTGACAGGCGGAGGAGATTTTTTAGTATATATACAAAAATTTCTCAAAATGGCCAGGATCGATTGTAGACACTACCAAAGACACATTCCGAGGTTTAATTGGACAAACAAGTACAAAGAAAACAGCAAACCTTGTTTTTGAACTTGCCGGACTATCGTAATTGTCCCATAGAACACGTGCTTTGATTTCTGTCGTGCACGGACAGAAAGTACCAAATCATCATTATATTATATAAAGACGGGGTATTCGCTTATTCACTTCAGGTGTGTTTTAATCTAATACATTGGAAAGCATTCCAAATATGCAAAAACCGGGTTCACAAAAAATTGGGGGCGCTTCTTTTGGAAATCTCATGTCTCTTTTAAATCTTCTTGTCACACATCCATAGATGGCCACAGTCAGTGGTTGAAAAGATTCTGCAGGCTTTACAAATGGTTAATTTACATTGTAATTTTATTCAGTGAAAAAGTATTCTGCAGCAATGGGTGATTAAAATTGCAATCCTGAATAAACAGAATGGCCCTAATATTTCAAAATGGTCTGATACAACACATTGTAGAGGAGGCTGGGGACAAGTTTAAAATAAACAAGTAGCCAAAAGACTACTTGTGTGCCGTAATACGGGTTAATCTTACCTGAGGTACTCCCAGCCCAATCCGGGCCGAATGAATACTTCCTTAGCATTCTTCCAAGGCGTCATTTGGGCTTCCAATCTTCCCAATCAGGACAAAGACCTTGTAAGATAAAGACAAAAGTTTGTCTTAATCTTCTGGAATTCTTTGTTCGGAGATTAGAGATGCATTCTCGGAACCTGCGGTGTTATGTAGGGTGGTGCTGGGCAGGAAGTGGCCACTCAATGTTGGTTTGGTGTAAGTGTGTGGCCCAAAAAGCACTTGAACTTGGGGCTTGCGAACTTGAAGTTGTTGTGAAAATTGGTCTTTCGACCTGAATTTTGGATCAATTTTATGGTCTTGAGAACTTAATTTGGGACAGCTGATGGAATGTGAAGGTGAATTTTTTTTTAATTCAAATTTTTGGCTAAGGATTGAAATAATTTTGAGATCAAAATGGAGGTCTTTAAGGGGTATGCCAATTTAAGTCTATAAACTTTCATCTTGATAGAATGGCAGTCACCCCCAAACCCCATCTTAGTAAAGTTTCGCGCGATATTTCACCCGTGTTGATGTGAGAGCTAAAAACGTGATTGTAAGCACCATCGAGTACTGTGTAAACGGTAAGAATTGGTCGACCAAAATGGGCATAATTTGGCTCATCAAATCCAAACAAAATAATCTTTAGCCCTAAGATTTCACAGGGTAAATGAGAAAAATGTAGCTTTCTTCTGATACCAAAATCTTGACAAAACTTCAGGTATTTACAAATTTGGGGTCCCTTTGGAACGAGGATATTAGCGATGGACCATGGACCTTTAGAGTAAGCGCTGACAGGGGCGTCTAATTAATAAGAGAGTGGTGCATTAAGTTGATATTAAGTATAGAAGTAACAAAGGAATGCAAACATCACAACTGGACAACAATAACAACTTTTCTCCTAATCATAAAAAGTTGACAAATCGTCAAAACTTATCTGTATGACTTCACTCATCTGAATAATTAATCTGGATTATCAATGGCAAAACAAAAATCGTTAAATATGCAAAACTATCTACAGGGAAAAGGACTGATATAGCCACATTCAAAGTTGTAATCTCCATTTTCCAAATTTCCTTTTTCTATTGGAAAATCAAAAGATGAGGATATTATATACCAAAATAATGTGATCAGTGGGTAACCCGTCTGGAGAGAAATACCACTTTCTTACAGTGTTCTCTGTTGGCACATTTACATAATATAAACATGATAACCTTGAGGAAACCAATCAAAATAGACCTAGGTGTAAGAACCTTTAAGTTTTCTTTTACCATTGTCTTAAATTGGTTATTAGACGGATGAAAATCAATGTTACTGTTCCCGTAACCTCCCGTGTTATGATTTTCTGCCCGCGTTGGAGATGTGAAATCCCTGAAAAAGTTCATTATTTTGATTTTAAAGAAATATATCAGGTTCTTCTTGTGGTCACATCTTGTGAATGTGATTTCAGTACATTTTAACCAAAGAAACAGTTGTTGCAAAATCATTTTTAAATGTAGGGTGGTGGTTTACCCATTGTTAGCTATGTAGAAAGCATGCTGAAGGTTGGAGAAATGGTTTTTCAACAGTATGGATTTAATAGAAGTAATGAAAAATGAAAGTTGCCTCATTATGATGCAAAACTGTTACGGGAAACATAACATTGACTGTCATTGGCCTTACATAAGGTATCCTTATGAACAACAGATCAATTCAACTGGCCGTAGACATTTCATATAGACGTCCCAAGGATGTAAATGAGTAAGTGCGAAAACAGCGTCCGCGTGCCTCGTGCGTTTTGTATTTGGGGAATCATCGAAATAAGGGTGTTCGTGCCCATTCTAAAGAAATAACCAGGAACCGTCTTTGGTGTATGCATCTGCAATGTTCCAAATTGTCTCTTTACTCAATTGCCACACCCACCTCATAAAAACCGGAAACATCTGAAGCACTTGTATCCCTTTAATATGACCTATTCCAAGTTCACACCAGTTCTTAGACTCACTTGGGTGGGGTGTGCAAAGCATTCTTGGGTTGTTAAATAGACTGGGGCCCTTTACTAATTTTTAAACAACTACAAGATTTAAACCAGGAGAGTTATTTTTCTCAGTACGTGTTGAAACAAAAAGTCATGCTCATGTAATGTTGTCATTTAAATCATTCCTAACTGAATGATGGATTTCTCAAGAGTATTGTCTACATTGGACCTTATCTCATATTCCCCTATGCGAACCCCCTAAACGATTGTGCCATTGAAGGCTTGGTAATAGGAAATGTTTCTATTTGAATACTGTATAATAAGTGAAATTTTGCAGGGTGTTTTTTTTATTTTTTGCGACTAAAAAATTCATGAAAAGAACTTTTTTCCAATGAGATTTGTATTACATGAATGTTGATACCGTGAAATTAAATTCTCGCGAATTTGGCAAAACTCTTAAAATTGCTAAAATATCTGTAACCGCGGAAATTTCCACTATACAGTATGGGTATTTCCTTTTGCCCAATAATTAGGAATGTCACAAAACACACCTGTCATCCTGGAATTCCTTGGTCGATGCATTACCCAAGTTTGGGGTCTTTGGCCAATGGCGCGTCGCCAGCCCAGTGGTTTCCGAGGGGGCAATTTCCCGTAGGTGCAACAAATGTCCACATCACAAGTCAAAAATTCCCCGTCTCAGGGCAAAAGAATCCAAAAGTGCCCATTTAACATGAATAGTCCGGGTTTTATTTCCCGCTTTCCCCTCAAAAATTTAGCCAGGTAAGCCCCCCACCTGGCTAAGCCACTGCTTGCAAGATGAAGGTCTTGGTAGGAAAGAAAGGGTTTAGTTTTCATTCACCTCAGTAAATATTGTACAGAAATCATCAATGGGGGAAAACCATACCTACACAACTACTAAGGGACTGGTCAATATTACTTTTGGGGAGGAGTGAATGGAGGATTAAATTTTTTTTATGGGGGGAGGTAAAAATTATGTGTTCCCCTTCGCTTCCGTCCAAAATTTTCGCATTCAATCATTGAAAGTTCATGTTTCGCCCCTCTCCTGTGAAAAATTTTTTGTATGCCCTCTTGCTTACATTTTTGTTTCATATTCCCCTCACTCCTCCATTGCAGCCCCCCCCCCCCCGGCAATAAACATACCCCTCCCTCCCTAACAAGTTAGAGAACACTTTATGTTTTCCCCTATTACCTGCAAAAGTGATTTTTTTTGCACAGGAGTATAATCCTCAAATACGTCATTCACAATAATTTTGTTAGATCATAGTTATGGTTATTAGCCGCCATAAGCCAAGGTTTAAAGATTAATCTCCAGCTTCAAACTTATTGGAAGCCATGCTGATGAATGTTTTTCCAAATAAACAAAAATATCCAAGGCCAACTCTTCAAAAGATATATTACATGAGATTGTGATCATGAAAGGCTCAGTCCAAGATTTTCTGTACAAATTGTTTTGGCCTAACTGTCTCCACAAATAACAAGTAGAATCATTAATTTCGCCAAAAGTGTCCTTATTTCACTATCACATTACAATAATTCTGTACACATTAAATCAATAACAGCACATTTTTTTTAAGAGCACCCACCATTTTTCAAATTTTGAGATTTAGAGAATTAAGAATCCCCAATTGTAATTTAATAACGTGGGCTAGAAAACAGCAAATTTTCTTTCTGTGTCCATTTTCTGAAAGCGAATTGGAAATCCAGTTTCAGTGCAAACACCTACTACTTGAATTATTATTTATGCTAATCCGCAGTCATAATTCTAATATCAAATTCAATTTGCTTTTCTCTGGTGTAAACGTGGCTATGATTTTTCCAAATTTGACAGCAACGCCAGCTTAAGAAATTAGATGTGCCTGCCTTCTTCTACTTTCATGTCAAATACTAGTATCTATTTACACTTATTAGATGTTTTCATGTTTGCCATTCATATGGTTTCTACTTGTTAGGATACTTAACTTGTTACAAAAAGGGGGAAATCGAGAAACTTCAATTAATTTTATTCTTCGTGGTTCAGCGAATCTCTGATTGGGCCTTTAATTTCATTCAATTATTTTAAGTTTGATTTTAAAACAATCCCAAAGCTTATTTGACAAAATTTCAAATTATGAAAACCACATGGTGGTAAAGGTCTGTGTCTCGGGGACAAGAACTGACAAAACATTTTGTTCCACTCTTAAACTGGAAATATTCATTCGATTATTTTTTTTACATATTGCGAATTTAAAATGCTTCACTTGTTTTATATTCACAATCCCGGGGGTTCTCAAGTTTGGTTTGGGTAGGGATGTGCCTCCGAGAGTCTGAAGTAGGACCCATAGCTATACCATTTTTTTGCCAAAAAAGGGAACCATAGCTATACCAGAGATGCAAATATTGGGCCAAATTTAACCCAAATTTGCCATTTTTCCTCAAAATGTTGACCTTTAAAACAAATTTGGACAATTTTGGCTTCCGATTGAGAAAATACAAAAAATACATCGGTCCTCGGACCGCTTATGTCGCCTGCCGTCGCGGTTAGTGAATGATAGGCCTAACATGACCTTTGACCTTGATATGTGACCTTTGACCTCATCAACAAATGAGGGATCCCATGTTGCACCTATGATTCAAGTTTGGTTCCCCAATTGAACTTCAACCTTTCAAATGAGGTCAATTTTACATTTTCAGCCTATTTTACAACTTGACCTCACATGACCTTTGACCTTGGCATGTGACCTTTGACCTCATCAAGAAGTGGGGGATGCCATGTTGCACCTGTGACCCAAGTTTGGTTTAAATCCATCAAAGTATGTGGATATTACATGCAAGTGTTAACCCTTTTTCACAACAGACATCAACAGACATCAACAACAGACAACTACAGTGACAAAGTGATCCCTATGTGTCTTCCTGCCTTAGGGCAGGCGACACAAAAATTGGCATGAAAAAAGGGGTCATTGATATACCAGAAGGCTGAAAATGAGACCGATGTCTAAGGCACGTCCTTGTATGGTCATACATGGTTCACAATCTTCAGCTTTTATATTCACAATCTTCACATATATCTGCACATGTTTATTTTTGTGGAAGCTGCTTGAAGTGTGAAAATAAATGTAGCGTGAACATTTGCAGGTTTGAGAGTATTTGGCTCTCCAATGATTAAATGGTTGTTCAAACAGATTATATCACTTGTTTTTCTATTTGCTTTATTGTTATTTCAATATTTTAAAGCCCTACTTTTTAAAGTAGTTATGTTTACTCAGGAATAATTTTTTTTTTTTTTTTTTTTTTTTTAAACCTGCAAATTTGTTGCCGTTCTGCAGCATGTACTACATCTCGTTCCCGGGGGTTCTCACTTTTGGTTTGGGTAGGGATGTGAGGCCAGGTTTGAAGCACTACCCCGAAAATGATGGATGGACCCATCCTTATACCTGCTTTGGTGGAGGTTTTGGGGCGAAGCCCCAGAAGCTGAGAGAAAACTAACTGTTAAAATGCATTTTGAGCCATTCTGGCAGCACTATTTTTCACACTCATGGTTTGCATGCGTTCTCATACCTGATTGACCATTTAGAAAATATACTGCACAGAAAGCCACCCTTTCACATACCAATTTGCAAGAAAAAGGGACCGATCAATAGCCAAAATCGCTGAAAATGATACCCCTTGGGCTGCACATCCCATACCTACCCCCTTTTTTCTTTCCCTCCGCTAAGAACCCCCCCCCCCCCCCCCCCCCGGAACTTGTTTAACCCTGTGAGGTCTACCACTGATTTTATATTTTAATTGGTTTTGTTACACATTTTGTTATATGATATATTTAGCCAATCAGAGACATGGTTAAGAAAATCTTGAATGTTTGTTCAGACGTATCGATGATCCATTTTAATGGCAGAGCCTTGTTTCCCTTCCCTCCCCCCCCCCCCGATTACCTCAAAGAAATGAGATTTTTTATAATCTGAACTGGCCCAAGTATAGAATTTAGTATGGTGCCTAACGCCTAATCTTATGCGTCAAATTTGTCTACTCTAGAAGAAATTTTTTTAATTGTATTCTGGTCCGTTATGGAAGAAATTACAACACATGGGCTTGAGGCAGAGCGATACAAACAACATCGCTCTAACATCAAAAGCAAAATTTGGTGGAAATAATGCTTTGAGATTATCTATTGACCCATTATAAACCAAAAATAAATGGGCTATGATCACGAAATGCAACTTGTTTACAAGCTACAGCTACATATCATACAGTACCTGGTGCCACAGCATCCACCAGTGCACCAATGGCACGGCCATCATTCCAATCCTTGTTGAAGTTCTTGATGGGCAGTTCTGGTACCTTGTTCTGAATCCATCCCAACAGTTTCTCCTTGGGAGACTTCTTCTTGGTTCCTTCATCATCTTCTGCAAATCCTTCATCATCCCACATGGGCATAGAGATGGAGTAATGTAAGATAAGCAGCCATATCAGACCAAGGATCAGCTTCAGTTTGGAATCTACGATGTCTGTACTATCTGTATTTGGAAAGATGGTAAAAATAGTGTTAAATCTAGATGAGGTATATTAACTAGAGCAACTGGGTGGCACTTGCATATGAAATGGATAGGGATGAAAAGCTAATGCTTTTGAACCAAGGGGGAATTTGGGAACATAACATGCAAAGATTAGGGGGTCTTCGGGGAGAGAAGCCAAATTGCCCTTAAATAGGAATTATGCGCAACTTTGCTGAATATTCACAAAGTGAGGGTCTTTGGGTGGAAATTTTGCAAAATTTTTTAAAAATGTTGACCTCTTATGGGCGATTTCGATTTTTCAAATTTTTCCCAAAAAATATGGGTCTTTGGGTGACAGTGGTAAAATTTTTCAACAATATGGGGTCTTTGCACGACAGCAAGGCTTAAAAGAGTCTTAACAGTCTTACATATGCCTACCAAACGCAAATGGGCATGGCATCCAGAAAACTATTGACAATCACAATCATGGTGATAAGCCATTAAATAGAACATAGCAAAATAGAAAAAAAAACTTGTAAATAAACGATGCTAAACTGTATAGTAGGAATTTATACTGACCTGGTGCCACAGCAGGGAATGCCTTCCCAGAATGCTTAGCAAAATGGAATGGAGCTAATTCCTGCGTGGAACCACACTGTGTTACATGGGCCCATTGTCATCACTTTGTGCTTTTGATTATGTAAAAGTTAGTTTTTTTAGCTTTTGCTCTCCAAATTGATCCTTTCCATTGAACAATGAGGTAACTACTGTGTGTCATACCAGAATGAAAATTTTTGGACCATTTTAACTTTTATAATCAAATCTCAGGTTTGAATGGCCAGGCAATGGTAAAGTTGAGGCTGAGGATCGGGTAGTGCCCTTTTTAATTTTGCAATATTGTTAACTGAAAAATTTTTGGTTGGAGCTACTAAGTGAAGCAGTGTGGGAAAAATGTTATAGCAAGTGTACAACGTACAAAGTTATGCCATTGAAATAACTTGATAGGTACAGAGTCATTTAGCCTCACCATGTTTGAACTATTATACATAGTGCATAGCAAGGTCACTTATGTACACTCTAGTATTCCATGTCACTGTAATAACCACATGAACTTGTACCCCCCCGGCTTAATCCAATAAAGGGCGCGGCTTGTGAACACGAATGTGGTGTGACAAAATCTCTTCAAAGTCGTATGATTTCCGGAGGTTAGCGCAGTGTGAAATGATTACTTACAGAAAAAGATAGTACCTGAGGCGCATTTGATACATGAACTGCAAATATTTTCTTACAAAGAATTGCCTGCAATTTTGAATTGTCTTATGTTACATGCCATTTAAAGGGCCTACCCCGATCTTCCTCCTGACCACCCCCGGAGGGGGGGGGGTTACTCTTGTAAAAGGGTAGGTACCGTACGATGTGCCGCCGATATGGGTCACATTTTACCCCGCCTTACTATTAACAATGGGTTGTTTTTGCCCACCATGCTACTATATTGATGGGTCATTTTTTGAGTATTGCTACTATATAAATTGGGTCCATTTTTCAATTTTTGGTCGTAATTTACTATGAAAATGGGTCAAAATTTTTCTGAATTTCAGTAAAATCACAATGAAAAATGGTTGATTTTTATTCCGATTTTCGGAAAAGTGCTATGAAATGGGCCAATTTTCGCTAAATTACTATGAAAATGGTGCGAAATTTCAAAACCAACTATAGAAAAAATGGATTGAATTTCGGAACCAACTATTAAAATGGGTCATATTTTTGTACAATTTGGTCCTATAAACATGGGTCGATTTTTTTTAACTGCGGATGCACACTGTACCCAATTTTGGGTCCCCCCCCCCCCCCCGGGACACCCCCACTCACCGAATCAAACTTGAGATTTGGAATCATTTTAAACCATGTCTTTTTCTCCTTCCGCTTTCATCTGCAAAATATTACGGTGAACTACTTCCCATAATATTATTTGTGTAGAGTTATTGGAAATTATTTGTGCAGTAATCTTGAGGTAATACATACAATCAACACCACTGAGATTGTGTATAAGATTCAAACAACAATTTTAAATGAAGGTAGCAGTATGTTGGCAATGGCCTTTTATATGTTGTGATTGAATAGGACACCTTTAAAAGGGACATAATGGCATGAACAAAATAGACATAATGAAAAGGACCCTTACTGAAATCACTTCCACAAGTTTGAAAACAACTTGGATGTTTACATTCTCTAAAAAACAGTAAAAACAGCAAGAGTTGCAGGGAGGTGGCAGTTTGTGAGGTGGCTGCCACAGGAACTCTTCCTGTTTTTACTGTTTTTACAGAATGTAAACATCCAAATTGTTTTCAAACTCGTGGAAGTGATTTCAGTAAGGGTCCTTTTCATTTTGTCAATTTTTTTTCATGCCATTATGTCCCTTTAAACATTTAATACTGTAAATGCACACAATTAGCTCTTTATGGGCTCCTCATGGGCTGAATGGTGATGCCTTAACAGATTGAGAACCAGAATTGTCCGATCTAAGGTTTCCTTGCAGAAGTGGGGGTACTTGAAGCAGATCAGGACACTACCTGTGGTTGTGGAACAGCACCACAGACAATGGATCATCTCTTGGTCTGCCCCATTGCTGAGCAACAATGCACAAACAAGGACCTGCAAATTTAGTGAAGGCATCCGATGTTGTACCTATCTCTGGCCTGGATCATATTTGAAGATCAGTGTTGGACATAATAAAGAAGCTGCTCTTTATTAGCCATAGCACACAATCGTCCCAATAAAGAGTATTTTATACTGAGTACCCCCTTGAACATTTTGAGGGAAATCTATTCAGTGGCGTAGGCCGGTGGGGGCATGGGTAGCGGGTCCCCCTCTGGGGAATCTTGCTCCCCCTCTAGAATTAGTGCTTTGCTGTATAGGCCCTACATGCAATTTGCAGTGAAACAACATAGGCCTATCTTTACTGGGGGGGGGACAGACTAAAAAGGCATGTACCAAAAAAAATATGGCACCTGACCCCTGCAAAAAAGCTGGTTTATGCCCTGATACCCTTTTTGTATTAAACAGTGACAAAGGTATATACACTGCTGTCACCATCAAGTTTCTCCCCAAACAATCTGTTGAAATCTTTAGACAGTCAGTATATTTCCCTCATAATCTTCACTGCCATTTTGCCTGCCATAAGAGCCCCCCTCCTATCAGTTGAAAAGTTTTTGACTGTATATAATTACATAAATAAAGTCTACTGCAGTGTCTGCATTATGAACTCCTCAAAAAGGTCGCACTGTCCCATAATTAAGTCCTTGAAATCAAAGATGAATTGCCGGGGCACTGTCTCATTTGTCAATCTGACAGTTAAGAATGGTATAAAACATTTGGGTTGAACTCTTTGCTTTCACTGCAATAGTTAAACATTTCTCATTATATCATTCAGTGCACCAGTGGAGATCAGTTTAAATAAAGGGCTGGTATTCTGAAAGGGTATCTAACGTTAAACCGGGTTTTAAACCAAGTTTAGTCCGACAAGAGTGGACCTTTTTTTTCCTTCCAACATACTCTACAATGTGCTGTAATGGGTATAAAATTCCTCATGGATGGGCAGGGTCGGCCCATCCATGAGGTAATTTTTTTTTTTTTGCATTTAACTTTCACAGTAGTTTGAAAGGAAAAAAAGGTCCTCTCATGTAGGCCTAACCCCTGGTTTTAAACCCAGGTCTAAAATCAGACTCCCTTCAGGTGACTACCAGCCAAGAATATTCGATTGGGCATGTCAATGACCTCAACTAAGAAATCCTATAGACAACGGGAGGATGCAACAAATCAAGATGATGTCTAAGGGGTGGATAATGATTATAGTGATGTGGACTTTTGCTGAATGTGATCATACTCTTCTATATAAACAAAATATGGCCCCCCCAACCTTTTAAAGTGGCACTGGCACTTTTCTTCATATGCCCTCAAATAATAGTCTAGGGCCATTGGAAGAAATACAGATATATTTTGCACATCAAATTACAAATACATACCCAAAACGGATATGGACATGAAAATTTAGAGGCTTAACTAAGACCCTCCAGGTAATCTGTAGGAAGTGTGCTGTACTTTGTCTATAAGATGAATTCACGACTCGTTCTTTATTATAAAACCACTAAGGTCTCAGACTGGTCAATCAGGGTGGATCCCATGGGAATCAACTCCAGGGTATGTTCTCTTGTGTTAAATGCCATTTCCATAGTCTGCTGAATAAAATCACTCTGGAGTCATTTTAATTATAAAATTATTTCTGTTACACATAAGGGTCGATTTGGGCTTAATCGTTTCAGTGAAGGCTAATGTCCGGTTTCGTCAAAAGCAGTTTACAAAGCAATGGCGTCCAATCTTTTACAGTCCTTCCACAGTTCTTGTCCTAATGCTCCCATCGATGGCCTCACCTCATTCCCATTTGCATCAACAGACATACCTAAGCTCTAACCAGTTTGAATTTTGATCAGTACCAAATATCATCTCATACATCTTTAATTGATATAAGAGTAACAAATGTCAAATATACTTTCAGTGTGCAGTAACTTTGGTACATACCAGACACATGTAGGCCTCTTCATAAGAAATTTTATCATACTTCTAAGTTTGGGCTGTCATTTTCATTGCAAGGGGCCCATATGTTGGGATGATTTACGACTCCATTGATACATCATTATTTTTATGACCCTTACCCCCCCCCCTGCATCTCACAGGCATGCAAATTAAGACAAAACTTTTTTGCCTGAATTTATGCCTGTTCATTCAGAGCCACATGCAGGATATATTTATATTTAGGGCGTGGCGGAAATTGAAAACGTGGACCTTTGTGTAGGCATACCCCCCCGGTCCTTTTTTTTATTTTTTGAACAACTAAAGTATGTGTCGTACCGAGCAAGCTCGTGTGCAGACTGTCAGAGGGCCCATCTCTTCTTTCCTTGGCATTTGGGCTCCATGTAATTTTTTTGCTGAGGAGGTTCGCTTCGCCACTCCCACACATGATTGTGGTACATGATTTGTATGTGCCGGTACCCATTTATACACCTGGTTGGAGATGAGTAATTGAGAAAGTGCCTTGCTCAAGGGCACAACACATAATATTGGCCGCCGCAGGGCTCGAACTCACAACCTTTGCGTTTGAGCTGGGGCACTCAAACCACTGTAGTGGGATTTTTGAACATCTCATCAACAAAAATGTGGACGGACTTGTCAAATTTTCTGCAAGTTTTTGGACCTTTTTATCAAATAAGCTAAAGTAACAAGCTTATGCTTATACTGACAAGACGGAGGGTGATTAAGACCGTTGGTACGGCTTTCTCGTTAACCATATTGAGAGTAATCCTATACAGATTTGTGTTGGACTGTAACAAACACATTCATTTTTCAATGCTGTCAAGTACCTCGGTGTTCGACTTCATCAACCCTTATCATTCGACATCTTATGGACATCTGCCGTTCCCGCATATGTATCTTTCGACAGTAAGGTCTAATGCACCCATCGATCGGAAAAAGCAACCTTGATTCTGGGTCAACTTCGATCATCATCTCACGTCTTGATTTTTGGTATTCCATTTTGTCTGGTACCAATCCTCTGATCAGCTACACTGTTTTAACAACTGCAATCAAAATTGTGCTGCTCGCCTAATTCTCAAGAAACGAAAACATGACCATATTACACCTTTGCTTATAGGTGAGCTTCACGGCTACCCGTGGATTTCGCATAAAATTCACAAACTGGCCGTTTTTTTGGCCTTCAAGCTTTCGAAGGTACATTGCCGTTATAACTTGTCATCTGTGCTTTCCATTTACCAACCATCACGTTCCCAATCCGTTCAATCATCTGAAAAGTTATTGAACTAAAAATCCACGTCCACCTTAAATCAGCTGGTGAAACGCTCATTTCATTTCGCTGCGTCGCCTGTTTGGACATATACCACTTCCACAGCATTCGCAGTATCCCCATGCTCGAAGACTTCACTTCAGGCTTAAAACAGCAACGCTTCTTTCGTCAGCTTTTCATGGCCTAGCTGTTTTGTTTGAATTTGTACATGTTTATTGTTATGGCGCTCTGAGTTTCTCTTGAAGATTTTGCACTTAGAAGAACTCTTTATTATTATTATTCTTATTTTTGTAATTGTAAAAGTTCCTCTCCCATTCCCATGCCTGATCTCAGTACATGGGGTTGAGAATGTTTTAATTTGAACTGTGCTTTGAAGATCTTTGCAAGTCATTTCTTTTTAAATATTTTGAGTCAAAAGAATTTGAAATTATAAAAACGACCCCCCTCCCATTTTTAGGTTACAATTGATGGTCCTCCTATTTGAGTATGTCAAAATATCACACCCCAATCACCATTCACACAAAAAAAAAACTGGACCCCTTGGTTCCAAAAAAATGCCAAACTCCAGATTTCAAATTAAAAAAAAACATTACTTGAGCACATTTTATTACTTTCAGGTCAGTTGGAATAGCAGTTTTACATTTTCACCATAGTCATGCGACTACATTTTCCAATTAGTCACATCCTAAAATGGCTGGTGACAAAAGTATGCATGTTGCCTATCAATGCTAATCCAACTACACACCAATGTTGTTTTACAATTAAGTTTAAAGTAATTTGGCAACAGGATTTCAAATTGGAAAAGCAAATCACTGCAGTTCTGATTGAGTCCTCATGCTGTACTTTTATTAATTCCATGTGACTAATTGACACATATTTTTATTTAAAATAATTTTCCTCAATAAAATCAATGCCTAATTCTTAAGACTTAAAACTATAAGCTGGGTGCATAACATCACATTGCACTGCCCAAATCGCCTCTCATCACCTCGCAATGACCAACAAAATACCAAGATGCCACATGGTGCCAGGATATATAACGCGCATCCTGGAGAAATGGCAGCGGGCGTGGCACAGAGCATCTCTGTTCTCACATGACGGCAATTCTTGGAAGCTAGCCCTGACCAGAAATAGCCAGATCCAGGGAACCGTTCACGAGCAGTTGTAGCTAGGTTTACAACTCTCACCATCTGTTGTATATATATCTCACACAAGCCATGAGTTACAGTCTTTAGTCTAGCTCTGCGCTCTACAAATTCAAGCCACGAATTCTGCTTATACATTTATGCATAATCATTGTGCTCAAATTGGTAAGAATCCAATTGGGTCTAGTTTATGCTTGTTACATCTTCATTTTTGTGCTTCAGTTGCTGTTGCTAGATGGAATTAATTATATTTTCAACAAGTAAAAAAATAGCACAATTTTACAAAACTAGGCATAAAATAATTTAAAAAAATAATCTGCAGAAAATAATAATCCAGATAAGTTTTTATTTTCTACTTCTTTTCCTTTTGGCATATTTCAAATTGTAATGGCAGACATACTAAATTTTAGTAAAATTCATAATTTTTACATGTTATGGTCATGAAACTCCAAGGTCTAAGTGCACAAATAGTTAGACTGGATCTAAAGTTAGACTTGGTCTAAGTGTAAGTAAGTCCCAACAGAAAAGTGGTGCATTAACAAGAGGTATTTTGTATTTATTTTAATCTTTGAAATTTGCTAATTTTATGAAGAAAATGTGAATAAATGTCAATTTTGGACAAAACTAATTTGGACTTAGACCAGGTCTAACTTGAAACCTGTGCATACAGACCCAGAGGTTTGAACTTCGAAGGTGAAAACTAAATCCAATTATTTTACTTCACTCTGAAATCATCCCCCAACCATTCTCTTCTACTTCTCATATCGGAGTGTAGACCGGAAGGCAACTTCCCGGAAGCTGTGGCCTTTTGCGTGTGATATTAAAACACAGGAATTTGTCAACAAAGATGACCTCACTGTCCCCCAAAACTGTCCACATAATAATAATAATAATAAATAGTTCTTATAAAATGCAAAATCTCCAAAAAGAAACTCAGAGTGCACATGGCACGACTCCAAAACACTCCCGAGCTGAGTTTGAGCTTCCCCACTAATTTTTTTTAGGGGATAAATCCCAGCCAGATAACACTCTGGAGTTTAAAACTCTGGATGTCCACCAGTGGCGTAACAGGCGGGGCGGCAGGTTGCCCCCCCCCCCCCCCGACGACTTTGACCAGGGAAAAAATTGCAAAAATCATGCTAAATCAGCCGTTTTTCAGCCCTCTGACCGGGAAAAATTGGCCTTTTGACCCCCCCCCCCCCCCCCCCCCGAGATGGAAAACTTTCCCAAGACTGGGAAATTTGCCCCCTCAGAGCGGGTAGGAGGGCCCGTTACGCCACTGATGTCCACACGGTCAAAAGCCCCAATAACCGAAACTGGAGTTTCAGCCTCGATCCATGTGACAACGACTATGCGCTTGAACTCAAAACTGCATTACATGTCTTTGGTTGTATTCTGAAAAATGGAAGACTCTTTAGACCTGGGTTTAAACAGGGGTTAGTCCTACAGAGGAACCTTTTCAAAATACTGTGAAGTTAATGTAACGGGTGGAAAATTCCTCTGGATGGGCTGGCACAGCCCATCCATGAGGGAATTTTCTCGCCTCTGTTACAGCACACTTTTTAGAGTATGTTGTAAGAAATAAAAGGTTCCTCTGTAGGACTAACCCTGGTTGAAAACCCAGGTCTAAAGTTAGTCTCCCTTTCAGAATACACCTTTATGTTTATAACCAGCTTAAATTTGGCTCAACCTGTCTGAAACTAACATAGCCTTCCCAATGGATAAAACAGCTAATATGACCAATCCGATTTCATACATTTGGAACTATTTGTTTTTTTTCAATATTTTCTCATAATTTTGAAGAAGTTTGAAGAGTGTTGCTAACAGAAAAACAAAGGCTAACAAAACAACACCGCGCTTTGGCCATCCACTTGGGCTCTGTTGAACATAACATTTAAAAGTGCTTTGTGAGTCGATTTTCTGCAGGTATCAGCAATTTTTTGTCCCATAGAAATCAATGTGGGAGAGCGTGGCCCTATAAAGCGGTTAGGGTGCTTGCCTGTGGCGCAAATCTTATCAAAAAAATCTCGGGTTCGAATCCCGGTGGGGTCCTTGCTAAGATTTATCCGGGTGCTCAATTTTTTGGATTTAATCTGTATACGAGCTATTGAAATGAAATTCAGAATACCACTCTCCTGCATGGTTCACTTGGAATTGGGCTAAATGAATCATGAAAGCATCCCGTCCTTCAGAGGGTACGTTAAGCGGCGTCCATGTACAGAAGTCTCACTGTACATGTACATCCCAGTCAGTGTCGCATAAGAGCAGGTTTTAAAAACCCTGACTGTTGTTCCCACTCCGCCCCCAGTCTAAAAAAGGGGCCATGTTAGAAGCGTCCTATCGTGATCCCGCGGCCCCGGTCAGCTTACTCAGTTGAATCAATCCTGATACCACCACAAGCCATGACTAATGACATGTGGACATGCAAGAAGATGGTAAGATAAAAAGTGGGCTTCTTTTGTCCTCTGGTGCCGGAGCAGCCTAAACTGATTTTGTTGGCAACCCTGTTGAAGTGGTCTGCAACCATATTCCTATTAAACCTTTAGCAAGAGGATGACAATTATTTCGGTGTCAGAAAGCACGAAGGACTGTAAAGTTGGCAAGATGTGATGAGAACCTAACCCCCAAATATGGGCATCTTTGATGTCTGCAATGGAGGGGTCGCTCATCGTATGCCACTACAAAAAACATTCCATTTTGGAGCTGATTAAATTACCAGGACAGGTAATACTGAGTGTTCAATTAAATCAGAAAAGAAAATTAAATTTTAATTGTTTATACCTTATTCATATGTAAAGGTTAATTTTGGTGTTTGAAAAAAAATGCTGCTTTCAAACCTCAGTTGATTTTTGTGGTACAAGATATATTTCAGGTACTTTGTGATTTACAGAAAGTTGAAAATAACAAGAATCATATTTTTTGACAAGTAGAGAAATCGGGACATTAAAATTAGGAGCATATTATTGGCTAGACCGTTGAGTAACACTAATTTTCCTGTTTTTAAAGGTAAAGTTAGGGGCAAGGCATGCAGATTAACTAGAATAATTTTGTCACTTGGGAAATAAAATTATTTACTAAGAGTCAATTATAGTGAATGTTCAAAAAATAGTCAGCGTTGTAACTTTAACAGTTGCCCAACCCACATTACAACATATGTTTTATCGTCCTTTCGTTTCAAAATAAGTTATGGAAACTTGGGAAGGCCTGACTGAGGTCAATGAACCAGAATTCCATTGCGTGAGCTCCCAGGACAGGGGTTGAAAAATGATCAGAAATTATCTTAAAGAATTTACAGTCACTGTCAACAATTGATAAACCGGTTAGATTAGGGCAATTACATGAACGCTTTCGCTTTGGAATAAAAAGCAAACATGATTCAGTTATGAACAAAACATGATTCACCAAAATGTTAATGCAATTTTTTTTAATCAACTAATTAGTAAGAGTAGGAGGTTGGTGCTTATTGACACCATACAAATGAATGATAGCACTATAAATGAAATGAATTCTTATCTCAGATGTTCAATATGACTAATCTAACTAAATCTATATACAGCCCATTCCAATTACTGGTCGCTAGGATATCATCAGATCAAAAACAACTATTTGAACCCATCTGTCCATCATTTCTGCACTTTTGTGCCAGGTCACATTTGCTATATCTAAAAAAACTGGAAGTAACTTGCTTCATCCCCTGGGCAAGATGGCAGTCGGAACATACCTCAGATGACCTTTGCCTGGTTCATGACTTTTTACCAGTTACATCATCAACACACGTGAAGGAACCCTATTGCACCTTAGCCCCAAGTCTGGTGTAAATTGGACTTAAAATTTTGTTCAAATGAGAACGTGAAAAACAAAAACCTAACTAAACTGGGTGTTTCTGCTGTGTGGGTTGTACAAGTAAATTTTAAAACCTTTGTAATCCTGACAGACCGCTATTGAGTTTCACAACCCAGATTGTATGTAATCATTTAAATAAACTAACCATTAATACCCCATGGCATTTAAGTCTTTTCCCTGTTTGCTTCAAATTCATATTTTAACATTTACCTGCCCTTGTCTTTCCCAGTGTTCTTGCTTTACCCCCAACATACACGTTTGTGCTAATGTCAGAGAACACAGACCGGGTTTTCATTTTTTTTTTTGTAGAAAACCGCTAATCACCACTGCTTGCAAAATTCTTGGAATTTAATATATTTTAACACAAATATTTCCCTGTCTTAGAAAACAGTCCATTTTTTGCGTTATAAAAACTAGGAGTAATAGCACAAAAGGTTTAAAGCCATAATAAGGTCAATTCTTTTCAAATGCTCTTAAAGGTAAACGAGAGTTTTAAAGCCCCTCCATATATTGTGTCATAGTAGTGATTTCATACAGATAAGACTCCAATAGGATTGTTTACCCTTGGATTTGGCTACAGAAAAAAAAATGCCTTGAAAGTGGAAAACAAAAGGCGATTTTTAATTGCTTAATTTCAATATAAAACATAGGCTGAATTTATATTTGCTCCCATAAATTGGAAATTGCAATTTTTGTACCAAAAAAAAACATGGGGATATTGTTGATTAAAGCATTACTTCAGTGGCTAAATCAGATTTTTCTCATTTTTAGGGACACCGGTTATCGAGGGTTGACAAACGTAATGACGTAATCCTCCATCACTGAAAGAATATTAAAGGAATTAATTTAATTCCTGGCCGTAATAACTACTGCTTTTGAAGAAATGTGATTTTTAATATTTTCTACTAAGGCTAATTCTATTCATTACTCAAAATGTAACATCTCATAAAGCTCATATATGGTACTGTAAGCAAACGTTTATGAACACAGAATCAATTTTTTAATTATAAACCGCAGAATTAAAGAAATTCTTTAAATATTTCTTTCAGTCTGAGTTACGTCCTTCTTTTGTCAACCCTCGTTATGTGAAATCTCTCATTGCACCTTTGATTGGGACTGTTTTTGCATATTGCATTATACCCCTTTGCAACACTCTTTGTGTGCTTTATTTTGTTAACCCTGGATAACTGCTATTAAAGTAGATTGATGGGTATAATGTAATTATGCCAGGATTTTTGCATACATACAACAGATTAATTTTGTGTGAAATGGACAATAAAACATTATTGTAGCTGCCTTTTAAAGAGACACTGCACAGTTAAAAATAGTGCGCCTCAAGATTTTCAAAATCGATATTTTTGCATGTTTTTAAGGCTTTTATCTATAAAAGCCCTCACCTGAAAGCTTAAACTCAAATCAGCTTCCTTATGGGGGTACACAAACGATTTTATAAATTGAGCAGTCCCCACCGGCGACGTTAAATCAGCAGACGACGAAATGGCGTTTAACACAAGAACACAAACGCACAAACGCCGTTGCATGTTTCCCACGCTAATGCACATTGTTTGATCGTCATAACCTTAGGTTTATATCAGTGAGTACGAGTCCAAAATAATTCATGTATATCACATTTGTTGATTAAAGTTATGGAAAACTTAAAAGTTTTGGCCTACAATTACCTGTGGATGTCTTACCTCATATCATTCCCCGATCTGTTTTTGGGTATGTTAATTTTTATGTTTAAAATATATATATATGTTCTTCCAATGGTCCCCCCTAGACTATCATTTGAGAGCAAAATTGAAGAAATTTCATGATTTTGTGAAAAGTATGCCAGTGCCGCTTTAAGTTGTGTCTTTTCTCAGTTCTAGTATTAAAGGTCCATTATTCGTTTATTCCCGCACCTTCGCACCTTCCGTTTTATTCTTTCTTCAGTACACGTAGATATCCTTGAGACCAGCTTATTCCACAACTTTTAGTGGATCCCAACCTTGCCGTTTTGTGTTAAGAGCAAATGCTTGTTTCCCACGGTCCCCTAGGCCACTATGCTATAAAATTGCTACAAAATTGCAAATTTCTTACAGATACGACCGAACTTGCAAGTAGATTAGGTACGTAGGTACACATAAATTACTAATGGTGACGGTTCAGATGATAATAAAACTTTTTGAGGTAAGGTTGGGGGGAACAAGGCCTGTGGATCACAAAATGCCCCTTTAAAGTGTTACCAATTGACATCAGTGGCAAACAAAGCCAAATATTGCTTCCAGGTGCAAATGTTGCAGCCTGAAAGTTATTAAACAATGATGTTGTCTGACATAACTTTCCTAAGATGGAATATTAAAGGTCACAGGTCACGATGACAGGTTACATTGCTATGGTGGTGCCCTTATATTTTTCTTTCTTCTCTGAATTTCATAGCTATGAGGTGTAGTTTGTATATACCTGTTTGAAGGGAATTAGTGATACCTAGAGTATCCTTCGTCTTCATTGGCACAGTAAATTCTGTACCAGGTATATGGGGAAGCACACCACTAACTCACTCCGCATTTTTGTGTAAGGTGGGTATTCCGGTAAAAACATACCACATCGATTGTAAGCAAATTGGTGGGCATGGTAATGATATTGTTGATTGTCACAATAAGATTATTTCACACACCCAAATTTACCAGGATTTTTAAAAAAATTTCATCTTTTTGATATAGACTATATCTCTTCAAAACATCAAATAGGTATGGGGGAGATTTTGAACTTATTTTAAGTCATTTTAGCTGTATTTCAATGGAGTGGTGTGCGCCCATATACAACTCCCAGCTCCTTAGGTTTCAGTCTCCCCTGTAGAGTTCGATGACCTAGATCGTTTCGAAAGTCAAACTGGCTGGCCCGAAAAGAATGGGGTGAGTTCGCATGCATAATATTAAACTTATACATTTGAAGTGTAAAAGAAACGGTGTGTCTATTTTGGCAAAACCCTGGCAGCAGTCCAGGAGAAATCCTTAGATATGGTGGGAAATCTGCTAGAGAGTTCTTTCACTTTAAAGGGGGCTTATGTGAGCCATGTCCTTGTCTGCTCACCTAACCTAAACAAACGTTTAGATTTTTATATTAATTATCTAAACCTTCAGCTTAAAGGTGCATTTTCCGTGTTTCCAGCTTCCTCCTGTTTTATTCATATTTCTAACTTCACTGGATCTCCTTGAGAAAGATATTCCCAAAATTTTAGTCGCTTCCGATCTTGCGTTTTTGTGTTTGCGCAATTGCTTGTTTTCTCACGGTCCCCGTAGGCCCCACTGTGCTGTAATTTTCTGTCATTTACGGACAGAAAATATGAATTGCAATATCGTACCAGATACTACTGTAATTTTCATCAAATTAGATACATGGATTACTTAGGCTAACTTTTCCAATGATCTAAAAATCTGAACTTTTTTTTTATTACGTCAAGGATGGAGGTGTGGATCTATGAATGCCCCTTTAAGAATAGTATGTATGTATACGTGATGTATGCCTAATCCATGTGGTAGGATTGATCTACCCATAAGAAATTTGTAATTTCTGTAGTTTACGTCCATAACAGACAAACCCAGTGGCCTATGGGTTTTATATAACACACAAAAATATTTCTGTCATTTGATTGTTGGGATACTATTTCACGTGTCATAAAATATTTAGCTATTTCCCCCAATATTTCACAGGAGGGAAAAAGTTCCCATAAAAAGTTACTATTTCCCCCAGCTCGGGGAAATAGACGGGTTTTATGGGAACTTTTTACCCTGCATCGGTATCTTACATCGCCCGTGCCTCACAGTGATTGATCTGACCCGATCAGCGCCCCGACCTTTGACACGTAGCGGTCATCGATCCGATCGTCTGCTCAATATTTACGTTTGTTTTCATTTTCACGCTGTGCAATTTTGTTTGAATTTTCGCTGATATGAGAATTTGGGTTTTCAGCTTCCTTGGCGAAGAAGCCTGGAACAATTACTGGCCGATGTAGATCGTGCTAACCCCAAAAAAACAAATCAATATGCGTGTCAGTCTAGAGCAGTTCGAGAAATTTGTTGGGATAGAGCGCCGATTGAGTGGCCAGCTGATCTCGATGTTTCCTTGGCAAGTTTTTCCGCCCGCCTTCGCCAACAGAAGGCGAGTTGTCTCAAAAGATCCATGCAGGCCACCGGTAGGTCTTGCACAAGCATTTCCTTCAACATGGCTACGACATATCGATGGAGCTGAGTGTCCAAAGAGAGCAACACAATTTGGAAGGCCATGCTCGTGAAGTTGAAGAAGGCCGGGAAAGTTAAGTGTCAAACACATTCGGCAATTGCAAGTTGGACAGGAAAAATTCAGAGCAGCTCTGAAACTTAACACATCCACACCAGCAGGCCTACAAAACAAGGTATTCATCGAATTATGGTTACTTTGGAAACAGAGGACGCGAAAATGTAAGGAGTATGACCCCGATGACTACATCATGCAAACTGATGAAGACGGGCTCAAGTACATAATTCATCGCGACATGATGACCAAGACACACCGCGCTGAAGAATGACAATCATTCAGCGGTGCAATGTCTGAGATTCCCGTTCGAACGATGCCCATGACGGCCTATTGGTATTACGTCCAAAAGTTGAATGATAATCTTCCAGGAATTTTGTGGCAACGACCAAGAAGCTGGATAAAGCAAATTATGATCAATGAGATGCAGGTCCCTGTCGGAAAAAACCCCTGGGGAACAAGATCAAAAAGATCTTCCAAGTTTAGCGGGATCTCCTAAATTCTACACAATCACAGTCTGCGTGCTACGTGTGTTACAACCCTAGACAACGCCGGCTTTGCATCTCTTGATATTATGGCGGTGAGTGGTCATAAAGCCGACCAGTCTTAAGCATTACGTGAATACAGTGACGCAAGAAAAAATGTATGAGGGCAGCACTTGCAAGGCAGATGAACCACAACCAGGTAGGCCTGGCCTGAAGATGTTCCAAGCACCAGCGTTGCCAGTGGGCTTCGGCGTTGTTAACCAGCAGTATGCCTAAATGAGCTTCCTTTGCATACTGCAATTCAGCTAAGTGAAGCACAACAACAAGCCCTGGTAGGTGGGGGTTCTACTACACTGTCTAACAGTCAAGAGCAGGTAATCATGCAGGAATTGACCCAATCGACCATGAATATATCTAACTCAAGAAAGAGTCACCGTCCAAAATTTCCATTTTCATGGGTCGGTTGTGTTCTATAACACCAAGTAGCCTAACAAGATATGGCAATTGACTGTAAATATTTGAAGATATTACTTCAAGCATTTTGTGTTTTGACTTATGTTTGTTTCTACACCCGCTGGCAAGCCTTCATAGGACAAAGAGTGGACTTTTGACATTTTGCATTGAGTTTTGTAATTGTTGAACTGGGGTCGTTTTGACTTTTTCGCGATTTTAGCATTTGAATAATAAGTACGTACAGTACAATTAATTGAACTGTTGAAAACATTTTACTGTTCCTGTTGATGTGGATTAAAACTGAAACAAACTGCTTTTTGCGGATTATGACCCTTATGAACATGGTGAGACCATTTCATTTTCCTTTTGTTTATCTTTTGTTATCAATGACAGAATATTTTATCTTTTATATAAAACAATATTGAACTGCTCTATCTTCGTGAAATGGTGCAAAAACCTCCCTCGTGACCTGGAGACCGTTGGCCGGTACTATTTTCCCTCGACCTTCGGATCTCGGGAAATAGTAGGCCCACGGTCCTCCCTCACCTCGGGGCGTTTATTTTGCAACATTTCCCTCATGAGCAGTCCAAATTTGTATACTTATACTAACATTTACTTTATAGCATCAAACCCACTACTAGAATCACTTAAAGTTTTAAAAAAAGCTTACTTGAGATCTCTTATAGCCTAAACCAAAACAAAAATTATGGGGCTATGATCATCAAATGCAACTTAAAAACGGACAGAAATTACAGCACAGAAGCCTATGGGGACCGGGAAACAAAACAATTGCTCATAACCAAAACCACAAAATGGAAATCAACTAATTTTGTAAATAAGTTTTTCTCAAGATATCTAGCGAAACCATGAATAAAACGAGGTGCTGTAATCACAAATGCACCTAAAGTTAATAACTACAAACCGGGCTACAAACATCACACATATCTTTCTTTGTGGGAATAGTGCAACAACTGCATATTTGTTTGTTGCTGGGGACTGACTTCCTCCTTGTCCGCAAAAATTGACTCATCGACTAATGCACACCTACAAATCAAGTACCATTCAAAGTTTTCAATGAATCCAGTGCTCTTTTACTCAACAGTGAGGGCTGGGAGAGCCCCCATCGGAAACAATTTGCCCCTGACCCCATCTGACCCATCACCATTTCTGTATTGATTTGTTCCCTCCCCTCAGAGATTCATCCGTTTAATTTGATCAGAAATATCACTTTAATCAAAAGCAAGCTTGGAATACTTTATACTGAGTTTATTGTGAGGCGAACATATCGGAATAGCATAGAACATCAGTGTTTCTAGATAGTAATCTAAGATTTAATGCACTGGTTTGGTTTAGAGGCGCTATAACAAAAAGTTAATGGCGCTATCAAACATATAATACTGTCAGAAGCGTGGTTTCGCTTATAACATTAATACAACCCTCAATGTTTTCCTGTGAGGAAATTTTGGCCTTCCAAAAAACAGTGACTTCCCACCCCCACCCCCACCCCCAGCCTGCCCATCTTGTCTTCATCCCCCATGTGGGGACTATGTGCTTCCCCTAGTATGCCTATATTTGTGTTGCTTCCACAATGTGTCATGCACAAGATTGACACCCCAAATTGACTGGCAGACCTTGTACCACTTGGAACCAATCGCCCACACCAGCTTGCCCCGGATGTTAGACCATACACAATAACGAGTGCTTCCATGCTCATTTAGTTGGTAAATCTCGACACTGTTTTATGTAATAATAATAACATTGAACACGAAGAAAATAAACGCTACATAAGGCAAGCAAGTACCACTTTCCATGTGCAACCACAAGACCAGTTGTGTACATACTCCAATTCCGACGTGTATGACTGTATTCGTATTTCTAAATCTGTATTGAAGTCTGTTATTCGATGTTACATGAATTTGGCCCTGCACAGCTTGGTCAATTGTCCTCTTTCATGACTCCCCCCGCGAATATTGGTCAATAATGCTCAATCATTGCCTTCATTCAAATGTAATGGTAGGACAGGAGGGGATTTGAAGTGTGTAGAATCAACTAACAGATTAACAAATTATGTTTCCTTTAAAAAAATCAACAAAATTTTCTTCTTCTCACTCGCCATAATTGAAGGCCCATTTTTCCCAACTCAGTGTTTTGCCTAGATATAGACTTGACAAACATGACACTGACCCTTCGACAAAGCCAAGGTCACATTACATGTTACACACCTCTGCCACGACACCACCAACACCTATGACGACGACTTCCATTGTTTTGTCTCGGATGTCCTAAGAATCTCTACACACAACCTGTGCAACCACCCACCTCTGAAGCCATGTGGATTCATGTAATTCTGACGTGAGTTGCTTAATGCCATTACGATTTTCCCTGGGTGGGGGATCAAAACTTTTTTCAGGTCTGGATTGTGGTCGCAAAATTCTGAACTTGGGGGCTTGTGAACCTGATTTTTGTTTCCGAAAGTAGGGGCTATGGCTTGGGACTAATTTTATCAATTAGAATCGTATCCCCCATTGTAATTTAAAACGGCAGAACTGGAAACCCAACTTTCGTCCGTCCATTGGAAATAGTGTCCATCTCATGAAAAAGACCGTTAACTAAATTGACTTGTCTTAACGCAACAGAACAACTAAGGCTGAGTGTAGACACATAGGCCTATATTTTTTCCTTGTCTGAAGTATTAAGTGGACAATGCACGCGTATACCCAAGTGGCAGCCTTTCGCTGCCTTGGGCTTGTGCTTTGGCCTAAGCACGCGCTGAAAGTCGGTTTAATGTATTACGCCCGCTTCGCTACTTCATACTTCGAGCTGGAACAGGTATACATGACGCTATTTCCCTGCTATTCATACTTGAAGGGCGTTTCCCAGCAGCCATGAATTTTATCGGCATCTCTGATATTATCTTAATTACAAAATTTCCTTCTTTTGCGATACATAGACATGTTCACAACCTTACCATTCATAGGTTTTGACTAGCCAGTTACCAATGCAATCTGTCAAAAATCACATTTTTTTTTTTTGGCACATGGGGCACTTTTAAAACTATGTGCCTCCATGAACATTCGTTCAGGCGACACAAAAATGTGCGGTTATTGCTTTAACAGCTTGTACTTATAAGAAAATTTGTATTTGTTTCTCTTAAACAATTCAAATTAGAGTAACCATTTCCAGCTTCTCAATATCCCTTCCCTTTACATTTTTCATTGGCACGTCATCACCGGTGACCTGAATTTAACAGGGTGTCAACAACCATTACACCCACAACACCTTCAAGTACACTGCCAGCAAGACAGATGTCATTATTGCAACCGCTACAACACAACATGCCATGTTTAGTAGGTACATGAACCATCTCTCCCTGATACCATGACACTTAATGCCAGGCCTGCCCAAGGCTCGGCCACTTAGCAGTGATTTGCTCAGCAGGATGCTAGACTGACACCAGACACCAATTCAACTCCCACAGTCATCATCTCCGATGTCCCTCAGCTGAGGACAGGGTAAAAAGCTAGTAGGTTATCTGGTGGGTAGGAGGTCAAAGTCAAGGAGTTAAGCCACATTTTTGTAGGTTGTGTATGTGGGAATGCATGTGTGGTTGGCGCATAAACTTAAATGACCTTAATCTTAGGTATCTTGGCAACATGAATGTGTGTTGACATTGGTGTTATGGCTTGTCTTACTGTATGCCATGGATACGGTCCAGAACGACAATTACCATTTGCCTGGTGCTTGCAGGCATAGCATACCACCCACCCCATGACGGTTATGGCCTGCCATGGCAAATGACCCGATTTCGTATTTTCGACTTGATTCAAGTTGAGAATGAATTTGCCTGTCAGATTATAGGCACACATACAGTACCATCAGTTTAACTATAGATGATAATAAAATCTGAAATTTTTGACAAGTAGGGGGATGACGGGTGTGGATGATGAAATGCTTCTTTAACCTACATTTACACTCACTAAGTATTTCAAGAAGATGACTGCCTCTCATGGCAAGAATTTTTCCAATTATGATTCAATTTTGATTTGGTTACCATTTTAGATTATAGTTTGTACTTCGGATCTTTCTACTTTGGTGTGAATCGGGGGGGGGGAAGGCACCTAGCATATGGGGCACTAACATATGGAGTTGATAGGAAAACCACATGCCCCGCAGACTTAAGACCCCATTTTCCCCATTTTACACCTCTCCAAAAGCTCCTAGACCAAGTTGAAATGCAAGTTCTTAAGATCCACTTTTGGGAAAATTTGGCCTCAAGAAGCTAAATTTTAGCAAAATTTCAGTCCACAGCCTGCAACTTTCTCAGAATTTTAGTCTTAGGCCTACTTTGGGGAGGACAGTAAGGAAGTTCCCAAGCCCCAAAGTTTGGAAATTGGGGCCAACACATCCCTAGCATGAAAATGAAAGTTAAGTGCCTCCCCATCGCATACATGCTGCCAGGTATCATCTAAAGGTAAACATCACATTACTTAATTTTAACCCCTAACCAAAGGGATTTATCCAATTAGCTTGTGATTAATTACAATTACAGGTATAATGCCCAAGAGGCTCAAAGCACCTTCACAAGATAGATAATCGGGAAAGAAAGACAGCTGCAACAGACAATACACACTACCGCCTTTCTCTCTCTGTTAATGCACTGTGATTGCTTAGCATGAAGACCTACTTTAAAACAGCATCAATAATGCTCCAACATCAGTCTGCAGTTCATCAGTTGCCATGGTTGCAAGACTCAAGACAACAATGGGCAACACATACACAAACAGAACCAGTTTAGTCTCAGTTTCCAAGAAGAAAAATCGGTAATGTTTCTCGCACAGAATTGAAATTATGTTGATGGCAGCTACTCACATCAATCTTGCTAACTGATACCAATTCTTCAAAAAGGTTGGACATATTTAGGTTTGGAGGGGGTTTGAAGACCGATCAGTATTGATGTGGGGGAATAGGGATTTCAAAATTCTTTTGACAATTATTTTGTGTTCCCCCTTTGCTCAAAAATTGTTGCATTCCAAACCAATTTCTCAAGCTTCTTCCCCCTAAATTCCAATGATTTCCCTCAGTGTAAATTGATCAGTTCCTCACATATCCACCCAAAGTGAACACAAAAGTGACAACCTTCAACTCAAAAAGTCAAAAATCTTGCACTCTTTTTCCTGTCTGAATAGAAGCCTTAGAGGGAAATGAAGGTCAATCCATGTACTTAACACTGCAAAGCCATGAATAACAAGCCATCGCCAAGATCACACTTTCATAATACAGGTAATCTGACCTCTATCACTATCAGTGTATATTATTCTCTTTCTATGAAAGTATCGCCTTTATAAACAGAGTGGGAACTAAACCTGAATTGTGTTTATATTTGTCATGGATAAAAAAAGAAAAGATTTTATCAGCTTCTCAATTCCTGCTAAATTTAGCTGGATTTTAAAAAGCATTTTGTACCAATCTGACATGAGGCCTTTCAGGCACCTGTGGCATACATGTAGTTCAACACATACTCTTTCTGTTCATTCTTATGGTACTATTTAAAGTCAAACACTTAATTCTCTTTCCTATTGTAATTCCATCATAGAATATGCTGGGAAGAGAAATTTTTATTACAGAGCTGGTACTCTTTGGAATTAGCTATACCTATCGATGTATGCTATAACCATCTCTCAATGCAATTGCATTCATTATAATTTGTATTGATCAACTGTTATCATTTTTTTTTTCATTTTTGTGTTTCAGTGACAGACCTTTGCAAATGGCGAGGTGGGGGAGAAGGGTTGCTGAGGCATTTTCTGAAGGTTTGAATTTGGATCCTTCTCCATAGACACTGCACAAATGGTCAATTTGGGGGGGCTGGTGGGGGGGGGCTGGCTGGGGGACTAGGGTTCTGAGCAGGGGGGCTCACTTATGCCATTGTTGTGCTTGTATTTTTGCAAATATTGAATTCATCATTTTCATTTAAAATTCTATATATTCACCAATTGTATATTATTTTTTTTGCTTAGAGGCTACCCTGAGTTACGAGAAATTAAACATTATTTCACAACTGCCTGAACACAATATCTCCTAGTAACTAGCAGCTATGGATGTGGGCATGTGTATGGTGTGCATATCAACCTTGGGCCTGATTTCTTTTGAGGGTAAACTTAAAATTTTGACCAATTTTGTGGTCTTGGCACTAAAATTTTTTTCCCCAAAATATTTACCTAAGAAACAAACATTCAGGAGTTTTCACTCAAAGCAAGGGCTTTAAGAATTGGAAAATACTCTAACTGGGTCTAAAACACTGCAGAAAAAATATGAATGGGATTTTGAACACAGCGCAGTATATACCCAAACCATAAGGTCAATGCCCTCTCACTCCCCACTCCTCCCCTTTCCCAGGGGTTTGAACTTAGTATCTTGTTTCAAAGACCAATGCGAACAAATGACAGTTCCTGTAAAAGAACCTAAACTTTTAACAAAGTGAAATTGAATAAAAGATCATAGACCTATCTTTTGCCTTTCACTTGGTTCCAACCCACGGTGCACAAGATTGGTCCATTGTAACGCAACACACCATAACATGTACCTGGATATCTAATAGTAATAACATCACACCTTATTGAAGCTGCTGTTTCGATCTATTCTATTATTGGTAGATCAATAAGTTGTTATACACACAAATACAAGGTCAAATGCGTGTACACATGGGAACAGTGCAGTGTAGGGGATGTTAAATACCAGCACAGAATTCTTTTTTGGTATACTCATCCAATGGAATGTTTGTTTTTGTTTATGATTTCATATCCAGGAAAGTGATTAATACCCACTTTTATTGTTCCATATGTGACCACAGCTGAATAAAACACCTGTTAGGCATGATCGCAAAATTACACACTCTCTCTCCCTCTCTCTCTCTCTCTCTCATTATATTAGTTAAGTTAGTTAACCCAAAGTTTTAAATCCGGTTTTGTCCCCGTAAACGAGGGTGGCCGGATACACCTCACCCTCAGCAATACTGCTGTGTGAGGATTTATATTAACAATTATTAACAAATTTTAAATTTGATTCACAGTTATTTCGCAAACAAAATTTGTCACAATTTTCATTTTTGGGGAGGATTGCACAACTCATCTTATTTTGCAAGTCTAATTTTCAGGGCCGGGGTGTGATTGAATTTTGCCGGAAAATCCTGAATTTGGTAAAAAAATCCTGAGCATAAAATTTGCCTAAAATGCATAGAATCAAGTTAAAATTAAAATACATTCCTCTATTCAGAAGAAATGATCAATATTTTACTATATCTCATTACATATCCAATATCATATACGCCTATATGAATCACAAATGCCTCTGTAGGGGATGAATTTAGTATTCTGCCACCACATCCCTCAACATGCAGTTTAATCCATTGAGGCTGTCAAATTCATAGGGTGGTGGCACAATACAAATTCTTTCCCCTATGAAGTTTTGTCATGGTTTTTAGATTAAAGGTGGTTGTTCCGGTTTATGTGCATTTGGTCTTACTGATAGGAGAGCGGCAACTTGCACCTACCAACCCCATCAGTACCGTGGGAGGAAACAAACTGCGTTTTGATGGGAGACCCAATAATGCATGTTGCAAAGCCCTATTCAATACTGTGCTAATATTGATGGTTAACCACTAAAACAGCGGTTTTTTGTTTATATCGTGGGAATGAGATGGATTTGAGGGCTCAAATTTCAGGACGACAATGAGAAAAATACGGCCTTTGATCTGATATCAAATTCGATACGACTTCCTGGTAAATCAGGGGGGTCCCAAAGACTATCGGAACACGCACCTTTAACATATTTAATATAAAATATTTGTCTTCAAAAAATATTCACATTGTGTCAAAATTTTTGATAATCCATTATATTCACTATCTGCTATCTGTCAACATCTCCATTAAATGTTTTGTGATTTACACTACCTCATTTCATAAATATGAAATTAATAACATCCTCAGTGACATAGCCTACAGATAACCAGTTTCAGAGGGTGTGTTTGCCAGCATATTTAGTCATTCATTTAGCTCGGTTTTAACGATTACAATTTTAGAACTTGAGGCAATTTTAAACTCGCATTGAATGAAAAAAGGTCCAAGACCTGAAAGTTCCCCGATTGAATCAAATATATTTCGAGCAACAATCGGCCTATTTCCTGAGTGACTCTGTGGATCAGTCTTGCTCAGTAAAACAGGGAAGAGGTGGATGTCTAGGAATTAAGTTCCATACAAGGCTTCCTATCACCTACAGGTGCTGATATAGTGTGTCTCAAGAAAAGGAACCACAGTATGACCTTGGTGGAGTAGGAATTTTTCAGTTTTAATTGCAAGAAATAAAAGTACTTTTCTGATCACTGTAAAGTGATCCATTTTGTGTATTGTTTCAATGTCATTCCATAGGCATGAAACTGAGAGAAGGGAAGAGACAGACATACATACAGACAGACAGACAGACAGACACCCTGACAAACAACTTAATGAGAGTATACATGTGGGACTTTTCTTTTGTTGAAATAAAAAGTAGCAAAATTAGACACACAAACCATGGCGGAATAAAGCAAAACATAAGAAATAGAGTCACTCAAGTATACCTCAGTTAGCACAGTATAACGGACACACTAACAGGGAGGTATATGATACAGGCAGATACTGTAGCAAGGATCCCCTGCTCCATTGCCAAAGCCAAGGCCAAGGCTTGAAGGGAGTTTATCTTAAGATACTTGATTCAAGGCTCTTTTAAGAAAGATCCTTGAGGTTACTGAAAAAGGAAAGTAGCATTTTTTATAAGGAAAAAAGCATTAAGAAAGCCTTTATAGCAAGACCAAGGCTCAAGACCATTGCAACGACACCGGGTTTTGTCAGACAGAGATGGACAGACAGACACACAGACAGAGGCAGAAGGCTTAAATTGATGTAATACGCTGAAATTTTTAAGATACTAGTGAATTGGTCAGTTGGAATAAGCTTGGAATTTAATATACATTTTCTATTAAACTGCATTTTTCTATTATGAAGGAAAATGTACCAAATTGGGTGCTTTTGTAAACAATTTTTCTTCAAAACCAAAAATGTTAGCATCATGCACTTTAGTGACTTCCAAGAGTATTGCCAATTATGTCATTAAATTTTAACTGTTTAATTAACGATACTATCAGTGATTTTCCCGAAAGTGTCAAAATATTTAAAATTTACAGGAATAGCTTAAAAGTGAAGGATAAATTGGTAGAATTTCCATAAGTAACCTTTTCCAACTGAAGAATTGACAGAAAAGGAAGAAAACAGCAGTGTTCAAAGATATGAATCTCCATTCAATCATGTGTTGTAGTAAGTGTCCATATGGACACTAAAGATCTCCGATTTTTGTAAGAGGAAACTGCCATCACGAACACAGTATTTTAAGAATGTCAAGATATTATTAACAAAGGATTTTTGTTCTGTTCTTTTTAACCCAATTCTATCCCACATCACAAACCAATGGCCAAGATTTCCCCCAAAGAGGGATTTAGTTGTGTTCAAAAACATTTATCATGTACGAGCCTAGCTTTATCCTGGAACATTAGGCAAAAAAGGTCAATGGCATTTATATGGAGAGATTGACATGCACTTTCCTTTTTGTGATATATCCATGAAGCATTAACTAGGCCGGCCTAGTATGAGACATGGATGACTAAGCCGACAATTCACAATGAGCATGCCACAAAGCAATTCACAATTGGAATATTCTAGATCTGATCACCAAGTTTTGTCTCTTAGATTTGGTATTATAGATATCCCTCTCATCCACTTCAAGTCTTCTGTCAAATATTTGGTAAAACACTGACCAGGGCCTTTTGTGTAGACTATTTCCACTCTGACGCCGGTGTGTGAATTTCTTGAGGAAACGCGCAATGCTTAGTCATACATTGCCTACACCTGGGCTTAACTTGCGGCAACAGGTGAGCGTCGAAAACCAAAGTTTAGAGGATATTGCTCTAAGTCTAACAAAAATAAGCCAAGTCAAGTGTTTCTATATTTTGTTTCAGTATTTCAACAGCTCTATTAATAAACACTTTCCATCTGGAAATGCCTACATCGATGGCATTGTATTTAATGCAGAAAATAAGTCTGTGAAAGTTTTTCATAAATGTGCTGGGGTGTGTATGCCCTTACCTGAACTAAATGTTACATGTTTTGTGGTCCTTAAAGGGGCATTTCGTGATCCTAAGCCTTGCCCCCCCCCCCAACTTAACTTTTAAAAAGTTGAGATTTTTATAGCATCTGAACCGTTGGCCTAAGTAGTATCTGTGCCTTGAAATCTTATTTGCAAATTCCATTTGCTCTTAAAGATATTCGTAATTTTGTATTTTCTGTCCGTAAACGGACAGAAATTGCAACGTATCAGGCATATGGGGCTGTGTCTGATTCAAACAATTGTGTACAACATCAAAACACACTGTCAGAATCAACTGAAATGTTGGAAATTTCTAATGAACCATAAACTAAAAATGAGGTGCTTAAGGTACCTTTTAAACTTCTTGAACACTTGTTACCCCTAAGTACTGACAGGTGTTTAGTACAGTATGGTAATTGGTATAAGCACATTGCAATGCATTATGGGATTGGTTCAAAATGCCCTCTGGAGAGCAAGATATTAAAGCTACAGTATAGAGAAAGTACTTCTCTTCAAACCACATTAGCTATAGCAAAAACAAAGACAAATTTACAAACCAACAGCCTCCCCCATGACAAACTCTGACATCACATCACATTAATATAAAATTGACCTAACACTATCAAGTCTATCTAACCACTTCTCAAAACCTTCCAAATATCCTTATTATAAGGTCATCATGAGCCTGCATACCTTCACCATTTCTCATTAGCCAGAAAAATCCCACAGTTTGGTCAACCTAAGTTCACCACATCGCCTTCTTAAAAGCCATGGAATTTCTTCACATCATGCAGTCTCAATTAAACAAAACTATCATCTCTAAAAGGGGCTGCAAATTCTAGCCAGTAATGACCATTTTAAGACAGTAGACTCCCTGAAGTATGAGGCTAAAATTAGAGTAACCTTATATAAGGTCAAATACCTCATGGGGAGTGTATACAGGTGTATCAATAAGTAGTAATATCATATTAGACAACCACTGTAGTAGGTAATGGGATTGAAAACTGAGGCTATGAGTAATACTTTCACAATGTACATCAAAATCACTTTTAGTTGTAAGTGCCAAGTGCATGTGTATGTCAAAATAATAACCTTTAAAAGGGCTACTAAGAATCTCCATAAAATAAGTTTACCCTAGCGATATATATATATATATATATTTTTGGTTGCAATATTCTATAAAATACACTAAATGCTATTGAAAATGTTCAAATAATTGCATACATTTTCTGTTAATATGATATTGTCATTTTAAGATTGCTACAAGACAAGATTAATTCCTAATTAAATCACCAAATTTTATCCATAAATTAATATGCAAATGCTTAGACTGTGGATGAAAAATTATGCTGGTTTTATTTCTTGGGAAAGCACTACCCTGATATTAATTAGGCCCTACAACCTTGCATGTGATAAAAAAATAATAAAAATATTATATAACAACAATAGCAAAAAAAGTCAATATCTCAATGATGCAGGTCACAGTGTTCAATAGAGTAATATTATTACTAGCAATACTACCATATGGCATTATTATTATATGAGGACATACTATATCCCAATATCAACATAATTAAAATCAATCACTAGTATATAACAACACACTAAACACATGTTACATTTTAGAGTAACGCCCCGAATGTAAATATACATAAGTATAAAATACACAATCAACCATCGACTGTCATCAGAATGTGTTTGGGCGAAACATAATTAGGGAAAATTAGATTAATCGTAATATGCATTAAATAGGCCTAACCCTTTTTAAATTTCATAAATAATCTGCACAACTCAGAATGATTTAAGTGGTTATCAAAAATATCATGATGATTGGTGGACAGTTAATGAAACAGATATTTTTAAAATAAATGATCAACTTTGAATTTGAAAATCATACAAGGGAATTACAGCGCCCCCCCCCCCCTCCAAAAAAATGGGCTATGTGTATGTATTTGTTTTAATTTGGATTATCTATTTGATGGGTTTTATTAGCAACAACCATTAACTCTCACAATCATCGGAGCATTACAGTCACAAAAAATTGTGCAACAATCATGAAATGATTCCCACCCCTTTTTGATCTGAACCATTCTGAAATGATATCTTTTGCAAAGTGATTTAGAAACCAACAGGTGGTTTCCGTGAACTTTGAATGTTTCTATTATTTGCATAAAACCGGGTACATGTAGACATTGGCACACACACAGGAATAGATGTCAAAATCCAATGTTCCGATAACAGTCTCACCGCTATAATTATGACCTACTAAAGTTTATCTTATCCGCATATGGGTAAATAATCTGTGATTGGTCAAAAATACCATGTGTATGTATCACTTCAAACATATGAAACTGAAAGGATTGTTGCCGTAACTGATAGGGAAATGGGCTATATTAGTGCAGTGGATAGTCTGCATAAACCCACATTTATCAAAGACCTATATGCTTTCTTTATGTTTGGTAATGGAGTTCAAATGAGCACAGTGAAATGGATCTGAGCTATTGGAGCATTGAAAGCACATTTCAAATGCATTATTTTGCAGACAATTAAATATGGCTTAGTTTTTACAATTGCACATTGTTTTAGGTGGTTACAATTAGATCCAGAATTCCTTGACCACAACAGGTAAGTATTGAATGCATCATTAAAATTGTTTTTGGGTTGTCATTTTGTTTGTTTTTATTTTATTTTTATTTGGCATATAAGCTGCTCGTGTAAAACATTTCTTGTTAAAGATGAATGAAATGAAGGATATGTTCCTGTTAATTTGCATTACAACTTATCCAACACATTAACAAAATGCTTTTCAACCATGATACACTGGACAAAGTCCAGGACAAAGTACAGCTCTATGTCTGATAAATGAAATAATTGGACCACATAGACAATTAAATCACACAAATGTCTTCAAAGAACAAAAACCCATGATCAAAAGTAAGCCCAAATTCATCAATTCTCAGCTGAATACTTTTTCTGTAAGTGGGTGTATATATATTTAGCTTGTGTTAATACCTGTCATAATGTGATGTATAATGACAAAGCATATCCAGGTTTTTAAGACTTTTTGCTGGCTGCAGGCCAAAGTGGTTTCATGAACATGCCTAGCATATGACTTATTTCAGATCAGACGGGGATCACGCCTTTACACAAACAGCATGGCAGTGATAAATTAGCCTATATACTGTGATACAACACAAGCTAATTATAATAGTATGTCTACTTTTGCTGCAATGAATCTGCTCTTTGACATGGCTCTAACAGGTCATTTACAAGTACAACATTCCATATCAAATTCCTAAGCCATTTCACTTCACATGTGTCAATACGTACAAATGTGGTTCTTTATCTGAATTCCTTCTCTAAATTGCCTCTAACTTTTAACTGAACTTTTAAATTAACACAATTTTCTGACAAAACTTATGGAAAGGTCTACAGGCCCAAGCTACACTGTCTACTATCCCATTCCCAATATTACTTTGATCGAGTGTGCTTTCATAAATTCATGCAGTTTATTTAACTTGTGGTCCTGAGAATTTGTAAATTCTTTTTAACATCAACAGTAGTGTCTAGGAGGTCCAAAAAAACCCTGAAGCTCATTCCAATACTATCGAGAAATCACGCGCCTCAAAAGAGTTAAATAATATCTACTGTAAATTAATGATTTAAGGGCATATAACGTTATACTATGACCCGATTCTTTCCCGTACCTCACACACGAAGCTATGCCTTGTGACTGTGAAATCATGCGTACAGGTTGCATATTACAAATTCCAATTGCATCAAAGGGCATTGTCTTAGTACTGAGACATCTGATTAAATTGTACACAAAACTACAATCTTACCTATGTTGACTATCTTGATGTTCTCGCGCTCCAAGAAGTTCAACACCAGAGAAACATTTTCCAATTTCATGGATCGAAATGTAGGCCTCTTGTTGAACCTGGGAATTCTTTTCTGCGACAGCACCTCGACCAAAGCAATTAGCCTCAACCCATCGCTCAGATCGATTTCCAAACTCCCAATATGCTTCTGAACGCATTTTAGATGCTCGTTGCACCATCTTGTAAAGGTATTTTGCTGGATTTTCTTCCACGGAGCGTCGTCCGCGAGATCTCTCTCTGCAAGCGGCATCTCTTCGTCTTCTTCGAGCTCTCGCTTCTGCACTAATTCACCTTCTGAGTCGTACTCTTCCTCATCCATATTCAGCGTGGCCTTTGTACCCGGGAATCTGTGAATGACACAACACGGAAACTACGTCATACGTCAATTTGATTGTAAAAGGAGAGAAGAGGGACGGACATTGGTTTGTCAGAAGAAGTTTTATGAATCGAAAAGGTGGTTGTAAACAAGTGGGCGGGGTCGGAATGTCCCCGAGTTTACCGCCGTGGTCAGCATGGTGTATAGTATGACAGTGTAGGCGATAAACAAGAAGGAAAATTGTGACAAAGTTCGGAGGAGTGTTTGTATTTTTTCGTATCCGAAACCACAATTAATTATAGCAACTAAACTAACAATAGCCCTAACAATAGAATTAAAAAAACACACATAAACAAATCTAGTTTATATTGGCCTAATATTCTATATAAAAAGGACGGTTTTTGACATCACAAGGTTTAGCCCACGCTACAAGGACGCTTCCGGCTATAGGAAGTTTTAACCTACAAAGTCAAAACTTCAGATTTGTAGACACGCCCATCCCTATTTTGCTTTGGGAAAATCCCGACCCTGAATCCCGAAAAGCCTTTGGTTACGCATGAACAAAGGCAAAATGAGCAGAAGTAGAGCAAGTTCAAACTAAGTTGTTTTTCTGTTGACCAGGATAGTAGCCTATTATGTGGTCTGAAATAATGGTTTAGTTGGAATTTGGTCAGCCCTTTCATCTGTTAAAGGTAATTATTATAACATTGTTCAAAGGTACACGTATTTTATTTTTTAAACATGAGACAATGCAACATTAGCAAATGTTTTTACTAAGACCACAATCACCACCATACCACAACTGTCAACAACAACTAAAGCAAAAACAATAACAGCAGCAACCCAAATCAATTAATCAATACAACCCAAAATCAATCAATCAACACAGTTGTGTGATATTGTGTCATTATGGTTACTTATAATATCAAACATTTTACAATACGCATAAATATAAATTCTACATGTATTACCTCTGCTGCCCATTATTGAAAATGCAGCATTCTGATTGGTCAGTTTACTGCCCATTATTCTGCAATAATGGGTCGCCAATGCATTTTCTTATTAAATTAAGCTGTTTTAGGTGATAGAATAGAAATAAAGGGTTTGCAGTGTCATTTATTGGCTCATAATGTATCCTCGGCCAGAAAAACTTTCAAATAATGGGCTCGGCTGCGCCTCACCCATTATTTAGTTTTTCTGACCTCGGACACATTATTCGCCCATAAATGACACTGCAAACCCTTTATTTCTTAAATACACTCTAAAACCAGTGTTTAGAAAGCGAAGGCAAGGTGGTGTTTAGAGGGTAAATGTTTAGCAATTAAACACTTTGTGTTTAGAAATTAAACACATGGTGTTTAGAAATTAAACATTTGGTGTTTAGAAATTAAACAGTTGGTGTTTAGATATTTGACATGTTTAGAGATTAAACGTTTAGAAGCCTTTAATCTCTAAACATGTTTTTTTTTTCAGTTTCTTCCGCTTTTAGTGGAAGAAACTGGAAGAAACCTGTTTCTTCCAAGTGAAAAAAACTGTGGAAGAAACTGGCGAACCCTGGTGGGCAGACAAACGCAGTATACGATCACATACCATGAGCCAAAAATTAGGGATTAGGGATTAGGGAATCCCCATGAAAAAAGTGTTAACAAGCATAGGCATAAGTCAGTGTTTTTGAGATGGCCTCCTAAATGACCTGCAATTACTCGGGATGTCATTTAAAAATGTATGATAACGTATATACAGAATCGTCCAGGGCTGAAATGATTAACAAATTTAGACCCAAATAACTCTATTGTATTGGGAGATAGTAGTTAGGAATTGTTGGATAGAACTGTCGCTAAATTTCTATCAATTTTGATATATACTTTATTATTGCATTTATTTTAAAAATCATATAGTCTTTTTAACATTCAAAGTTATTTTGTTTTATTTGCACCAGTTAGAAATAACTGTAAGTTCGTCATTATTTTTTTCCCAGTGGATTAAGATTGGGGTGAGAGAAACGTAAATTTGTGTCATCAGCGAGCAGAATAAAATGGGATATTTTAAAACAAAGTGGGAGGTCGTTAATAATAATCCAAAGTGGCCCTAAAATAGAGCCTTGAGGAACTCCGCAAATGATGGAAGCTGTCGGTTGCTTAACACGTTCGGGCAAGACAAAATAGATGTTCAACCCCTGTACTATAACGCTTCTTATGTAATCCTTTGTTTTACGCATTGTTTACTCTCCAAAATGAATTTCCACCCTCCCCCTCAAATCCATCAATTTTTAAAAAGACCACACTGGATCTCAGGAACGTTCAAGTTATGTCAATGACTTTATTGGCCTGTGACACAATGTGGACCAATAAGTAATATTTACGGGGTTTAGATCACATATTTAAACACAGCGCAGCAATGATATTAAAACACATTCCTACATGTGGCTGGACTTCAGGGATCCTATATTAATCACATGTTTTGAGTGTGAGGATCCGCGATGGAAATGAAAGCCTTTTTTTATCAACTAGGGTACTTTTGGAAATTTATTCGGAGAAGGTAAAATGTACAGAAATTCTTTCGCAGGAGGTAAACATTGTCATTCACAGGAGGTAAGCAAATAATGATTATTAACTGGTATGATTCACGCACAAATCACGCTAGCAATTATCAATTATAAATTTTAGTACCAGCACAAATCAAAGGTTTGACCTTTTTTAAAAATTAAATCTAATAATATAAACAAGACAACCCTTTGCTTCTTAATTGTAAATGAACTCCCCACTACCATGGATCAAAGTTGGTCACTAAAAGCACGCTCATTCAACTGCCCACATATGTATCCCAGCACTGGTGAGGGAGGGAGGGGGTTTGCAGAAGTCGGGAATCAAAGGAACAAAACAATATATACGTTTATTTCCTTAAAACAATCAGAAATTTTCTTATCATGACACAACTTAGGGCAAGTCTCCAAACTCATTATGACCAAGATTGAAGAAAGCCATGTCAACAATCTGTCGGCTTGAACTTTTATTAATCTTTAAATATTAAATATCTTGCATATACGAAATTCACACTGAATTGAAATGTTTAACTACTTAGTTCTGCAGGTAAACAGGGATGATTGTTAACCTTTACCTGGAAATGTCCAGTGCACGCAAGTGTTGAAAAAAATATACCGTTTGATGCTATCCACTAGGAAAGCAATGGTCACCTCTATATCTATAGCTCCTCTGTCAACCCTGGCTTGTTAGCTCAATTGGCAAGAGCGCCGTGCTGGTAATACGGAGGTTGCCGGTTCGAAACCGGCCAAGCGCACGTGATTTTTTTAAACACTTGCGTACACTGGCCACTTCCAGGAAGATTAATAAAATTCATCCTTGTCTGCCTGGAGAACTAAGTAGTGAAACATTTCAATCTGTCAACGTTTATGCACAAACACTACATGCTTAATTCAGTTGGTCTAATTCTCAAAATAATATTAATTTCTAAAATTATCCAACTTTTTTTAAACAAAAGCTTAAAAATTAATGTTTTCATTAGGGGTCCACAAATAAAGCTTGCGATTAATTTTGAGCATTACGTCTTGTCTCATGTAGGAATGCGTTTTTTAGATCGGTACTGCTCTCATTTTTCTTCACACGAAACCACTTATGAAACCCCCTTAGATACTCCTTCAAGCCCCTTAGTTTAGATACTCCTCCAAGCCAATTTACATATTTTTAAGGCGAACGATTTATATTGTCATTTAGAGTAAAAGCTTACAATACGTTAGTTTATTCTACACTGTAGTAAAAACCATTTTAATGAGTTCTTTTAAAACAATTATTTAACAAACCAAACAAGCTAAAGTTACTATATGAACGGTTTTCAATGATTCCAAATAAAGGGATACAGGCACATTTCCAGCCAAATATAAAATTCTTTAAAAATACTGAAATGGATATATTGTGACTTCCATTGAGCGGCATGAGCCCTCAAAGAGACACTAGACACATTTTGAAATCAGTGCGCCCTTAACATTTTTCAAGACCCATATTTTTTGCATGGTTGCAGTATTCAACACATTTACGTGTAAATGGAATTTTTTGTAATAAAACCACTCCGGAGTGCATGGTTTTATGCAGAAACCCTAAGTTACAGCATTAACCCACAAGAAATTACAATAGATTTGATTCATTTTGCACGATGTTTGACCGATACCTTTGTGGTTATAAAATGTGCATGAGTTCATGACGTTGAAGGAAAATGAATCAATCAATAATACATAGTCATGAAAAAACAACAGCGTTCACCGAACGCATGTATCGTCTGCCGTCGCGGTTTGTGAATGGGGAAAAAGGTCACATGAGGTCACCAAGGTCACATGAGGTCACCAAGGTCACATGAGGACACCAAGGTCACATGTGGTCACCAAGACGTGCGACACTACCCAAAGACCATGGTATTCAAGTGTCATGAAAATTGAGCTACGCGTGTGGAAATACCAAGCAATTTGATACATCTGACCTTTGGTGGGCCATGACCTCTAGATGACCTTTGACCCCACCCTTGAGGAGGTAACATGTGGGGAAGGCACTACCCAAGGACCATCACATGCAAGTGTCATAAAATGTGCGCACATAAGTGGAAACAGCGTGCAATTATGTTTAGGGTTAACATTTGGGTCAACATTTTTAACACAGACAGATACACAGACACACACACACACTACCAAAGCAATCTCTATGTGCCCTCTTGCAGACGACGCAAAAAAGTCATGGATCAGTCAGAATTGTTTATAGGCAGTTTATAAAAAAAAAAACTCCGATGTGTATTTTCTGACGTTTCAGTTTTGCAACCTAAGCCATTGGGATAAAACACTCCGGAGGCGTTTTATTATAAACTTATATGATTTCTAGCAAATGGAGACATCAGGAGGTTCCTTTGCCAGTCTTGACTAGAAATTGCTAAAAATTCGAAGTTCAAATTTGTTACAAAATATTACAGAATTACTGGACGAATTATGTATTTTTGTTTTTGTCTAAATGTTGGTTTCATAATACATTTATCCTTTAAAAAACAGGTCAAGTGGACTAGGACAATTCTAAAATTACATAGGAGTCTGTAAACACTGTTTAAAGTATCTGGATTCCCAATATTGCAATGAAAATATGTTTTCGGCTTAGTCACTTTGGAACTCACTATAAACAATTTCCAATAAAACAGGACAAAAAATAAACTTCGAAGACAATTGCGGATGAAGAAAAATCTTGATAGTGTTATTAAGTAGCACAGGACTGTAAATTATAATGGTAAAAATGAATTAGGCAATGTGGTCATAGTTTGTCACAATGAACAGAGGTAGGCCTAATTTCAAAATCTAAAACATATTTATTTTCGTACGCTATGTATGTTAATTTATTTAAGTTGGCTTATAAATCTAATGTGATCTAGTTTGCCAAATATACTTTCTGCTGAAGAGGTTGGTAGCTGTTAACAAGATAGACCTATACATTACAATTTTTATTTACATCTAGAATGTATCAAAAGTTTAATAGCACTGCCACAAACAATAACATCCGAATGATAACAGCTGATAACACGACGTAAACGTGTACGTGAATCCACTATTGGCTAAGACAATTACTGCTATACAAGCATAACATTTATAAAACATACATTGTATTTCTATTTTCAAGCATTCTTTCGTGCAAGCACATATTGTGAATACATTCATAGAATTAGAGGTGGCGATACAGTCTATAACTTGAAGGTGATCATGGATGAATGATAATGGCCTTTTCGTAATAGTGATAGTGGTTAAAATATATTTTAAGCGTAATGAACACATTGTTTGCAACATATTTGACTTTATTCCCTAAACAGCTAAAAGAGACGATTTTCCAAAAATAGCTCGACCCAACCCCAACGGCCTAGTCCTGGGCGTACACAAAAGCGCCAACGATAGCCATGCGCGCGCCGATACGAACCGGTATTGGAATCGCGAAGGAATGGCTCTCAACAGCAATCATGGGATAAAAATTCAACTTTAAGACATGCACGAACGAAAGTTAATTTGCTTCAGGTTTAAATCACTGTTAGAATTTACAAGCAAATGAGGGCGACGACAATAAAAGCATTACCAAAAACATTGCTTATTTTTACTTAAAATTAATTTGAACACAAAGAAAATACAAGCATGCCGGTGCATAATTGATTTTTTAAAATGCTTGCAACGTCTATATGCACACTTGAATATAGTAGAATACAAATTAAAACAAGTACAACTGTACATTAAGATATTAATCAAATAATATACCAGAAAAGAAAATGTATCCAAGAAAACAAGGAAGGTCACTATTGGTGTTTGACCGCACAGCAAAAGGTTGGTTAATCCCAATATAACAATCGCTATGTGAATATCCAAGATGGCAGCTTCCAGTGGACCCGGTTGTGGCTGATACACGAGTGATGCGAGCTTTAAGATGACTACCAGACCTTCGCTGGGGGTCTCAGAAGACTCTCAAGAATCTGGCCAAGTTTAGCAAATGAGATCACAGCAATTTAACCGAGCCGATTAATTATCAGAGTCCCGCCAGCAAATCAGAAGCCCGCTCCTCCGTTGGCATGACAACGAGGCATCCCAATTGGTTCTGAGGAGTTTTCCCCAAAAGTTTCTTTACGTTCTGGTCGAGGAGGAGGTTTATGATGGTTAATTCATCTGACCGCACGCTTCGTCGCGACGAAGCGATGAGGTCGTCCCAAGGCCACCATTACTAGCAATCCAAGAGCAACCAAATATGGTCAGAGAACAGTCAGCCGTAAGTCAGTATAAGTTGTGTGTGTTATCTCAATGCAGCAGGCCTGCATTGGCCGGCGAAATGAGATGGGCGAGTGTTCTCGAGTAAGATGCTTCTGGACCTGTCACTGATGGGGAAACTCGTATCACATTACGCTACTACAACATTAAACAATTGTTCATTGATCAATTTTAAGTGATGAGGTCATATCTATTTCTGGAATGATGACTTCAATCATGTCACGTCTCCAGATTTTTAACATTGCAAATACAAAGAAAATAACAATTTTAATTCGTACAAACTTAAAATAGATTTAAGTAAAATCAGCCAATAACAATTTTGTATTGAAAATAAAATGAAAATGATAGTATTTGCAAAATGGCGCAAGCGCAAATTTAACTTGGTTAAAAGTGCTGTCAATGATGCAGACTTCATACAAATTTCGCGCGACTGATTTTGTTATAAAAGGTAACTCATCCCAATTCCGCCAAAAGTATTAAGTAAATTTGATAAAAACAAAAACAAACAAAACTCGCGTGCGTGTAATTAAAAGGGTTGACATCATTATACTTGTGGTAGCCGGGATGGGGGAGAGGGGTCATAGGGGTACGTGCATATGTGTCTTCGGTGTCACTACACAGACGGGCTATAGATTCTTGAGGAAAGCCTGGATGTAGCCGCGTTGAAGCAAAGTTAACGCAATTAATTTGACAGTCTCTGGTTTCGTCATATTACCTTAGCAACTGCACGCTATTCCAATGGCAAATCAGACAAGAATTACAATGCCGCGGTTAGTTATTCAAAATGGCCGATAGTATACATTTGAACTTTGAAACGTAATTTGATGTTGCGCAACAAAATTTTTTTGACAACGATCATAAAATAAGTTAAAATTTTGCATGATGACGTGTCAACTATGATAAAGGTCATTTGCGGTCAAAATGGCACGTACGGACACCAACAACGGTTAACTGCTTCAAATTTACGTAAGGTCTACTTAGAATTCAAGGGACTCTTGTTTAATTTGACATGTGTATTTCACTATTTGTGATGCATGGTGGGCAATGTGTCCGCCATCTAGTTGAGCAACGGGACAAAATTAAAATGTTAGAAATTTGAATTTGGAGTGTCCGAAAATATATAGGCCCTATTATATATTTAGAGGGTTCGTTATGTTTATGTCAACACTTATTATCAACTGGTTGGTCACTATGATTGGACACCTCTAATTACTATTATAATTACTATTGTTTAATACTTTTAATACATATCAAATATGTTGGCCGCCATCTTGAATTTTGAGTAAAGGAACAAATGTTAAAATCATTGTCAGGAACAGTTTCCAAATGTACAAAATATTTACCTAAAGGATAGTACATGGTGGTTAGTTTTGTTATCCCTTAAAAGTGTGTCTAGCGACGAAAAACATCAAACTAACTCACGATCAATTTGCTCCATCATTGGATCAGGGTGTTTGAATGAGATGGATAAAGACCATCATTGTGTATATTATCATACAATACCTTCAGATTTCATAGATAATTGCACTTTCCTATGTAAAACGTACGTTTAAAGACAGTATCAGTGATTCACTCGAAAGAGCCAGAATATTCGAAATTTGCAGAAATAGCTCAAAAGTGAGGATGACTCTGTAGATTATTCTCGTAATTTATTTACTTATTTTTTGCAACTGAAAAATTGGCAGTAAAGGGAAGAAAACAGTAGTGCATGATCCTCATTCAATTACTGCTTGAGCTATGTGTCCGTAAGGTCAGTAATGACTAAAATATTTGATTTCGTTCTTATTAGGTTGTTTTTGGTCTTATAACTTGCAGGGTATGTTAGGATTCAGATACTTGTTACATGCAAAAAATCTGATTTTTTATTTTTTTCGGTTTTCTGATTTATCAGACTTTCCTAACATTGTTGAGCAGCGTTAGGGAACGTAAATTTTGCAAGTTATTAATCAAATATCATGGTTATGAGTAATTAAATGTGAAGTTCGTTGAGGGCAGTATTAAGATTATAGACTCAGAATTCTATCACACATATGATAGTAAACATGGTAAAAGTGTAAAACATGATCATTCGCTATCAACAATCGACAACCCTGCAAATTTGAGTTGACAATTTAAGTTAAATCGCATATTTCTGGCATATATTGTCTGCTGCGGCAAAAAGCTTGAAATAAATAATAAATACCAGTTACTGATGTAGGGTGTTAAAAAGTTTGGTCTTTCAGCAAGAACTAATGGGGGCGTTTCAGAAGTCAGTCCAAAATCTAGCCTTTAACAATTCTAGTGGTTTGGGCGCCATATTTCACCCAAAAAATCTCCCTTCTGAACCAATATGCTTCAGTGCATGAGAGAATAGTAGACTTGGACCGTTCTTCAAGAAAGTAAACCTTTTTGTTAAAAAAAATGAAGTTAATGGTATTGCAAACTTTACAAACACCATCATTTGCATAAATTAATGTGTTTAATATTTTGGGGTTAAAAAAGTGAGATTATTACACCAGTTTGCTTCTTTAGTTTTGTATTGAAAAGCTGTTCGTTTTTGTTTGAAACATTGCTGTAGAGTATTGTGTGGACTTCGATTTTTAAAATTATGTTGAAAAAAATACAAATTTATAGGAAAGGAATAGTTCATTGGTACAACACCAGCGCTGTCACCTTGGGAGCCTACTTTTATCCATTTTAAGATAGAACTCCTGCATGGTATATCTTTCTCTGCGAAGTTGATAGGGAAAATTCACCTTACGAAGTATCTCTTTGTCTAGATTAGTGTGTTCTGAGGTTTCTGGGCTTCGGGCCTATACTTTGGCGGTTTAAACCTGATTTTGTGAGCGCTCAACAATTCCACTTCCTGCACTGTATCCAGTCAGTTGCTTTGACACATATGAACAGCTCTTCATAGTACTTAAATATGATCTTCCTAATGTGGTCTGGAACATGATACCACTCTTGAGCAAACTGTGGCACAATACCTTCATTTTGCAGGTCCAGCTATGTTGTCACGATTGGTTTACCATGCATATCTTTTGGCAATCTTGGAGCATTTCAGTAGTGCTTGTGTGTGTTTCACACATCCTGATATTTTTCTCCATGAAATCCGTCTGAATGGATTGGTTCATTAAATTGTTTGTCTGTCAGGTAGTTGATTGTTCTTTGAGCGAGATACCCATTCCCAGGTTTACCACTAATTCTTTCAAGTGTGATGGGCCTGAGGCAGTGTTTCTCCTCTTTTGATATAAGGATGGTTTCTCCCCATTCTCCACCCAGGTATTACAGCAGTAATTAAAAAAATTTTAATTTGACCTTGAAAGGCCAAAGAAGTTTATTACTAGAAAACCCTGTCACAGTACTGTTCCTTTTCCTGTCAAAGGCCAGTTTGTCGTACTACCATTAAATAAAAAGGTTTTTAGTTTTCTTTCAAAATTTGCAATACTAAAGTATCCTGCTCTGTGTGGGTTTTATTACTGATACATGTAATATGGTAATGAAGTGTTTGAAATAGTTCAGAATATATGAAATGTACAAAGATTTTTTTACAACTTTACAAGTTAATGGAGATGTCACACCTTGAACGTACTTAGTGATAATGATGAACTTGTTAATTACCAAGTAAGTTTGCTTGTTACTTTTAATTACTCAACAGTGTCGATTTCAGGAAAGGCCCGGTCCAAGCACTTAAATGTCCATGGCCCCTCTCGCTAATAGCCTCCGTCCCCGAAGCCCCAGATTTTACGGGAGTGGTCAGCATTTTGAATCAGGAAGAAATCTACTATTTTTCCCCCCCCCCCCCCCCTCATTTACCCGGTGGAATCTTAGAGGCCCAAGGTGTTGGGTTTGAAGTTATGAGCGAAATTGGTGCCCCATTTTGGTCGACCGAATATTAAATTTTACCGGTACGCTCTTGGCTTGACAAAATCACGTTTTTAGCTCTCGCACAAAACGTTTGAAAATCTCGGCGCGCAACTTTGCAGATGGAGTTCTGGAGTAAGCCAAATTCTATCAGATAAAAACTTCATATCCTCAAATCGGGGCCACCCCCTTTAGTGGGGCCCCCCCCTTTAGCGGCAAGAAGCAACGCAATATGGCACTTTAGTGCAATACGGTGTGTTCTGATTGGGTACTGAGAGCAATATTTTTAAGGGGGCCCCTGTCAGCACAGCTGACACTGCTGACGCTTAAATCCGCCACTGATTACCAACATTGTTGTATGACCGTATCCATTGTTTTTCTGAGTAACTATAAGAATCGATTACTTAAAAAAATAATCACAGAATTTAACAAGTCAGAATTTTGTAATTCTAAAAACTCCTTTTGTCTAATTTCACAACGTGACCGAACATTATTTGCCACCTCATAACACAATGACAATCTGGCGAAAAGTGGAAAATGTTTTGGTTAGGTTTTGACTAAAGGTTATTCATATACCAAAGTCAAATAACGGAATTGCTTATGTTGGCAAAACATCATTGGGTTGAAAATCACAATCATAAAATTCGAATTGGAATGGATTAATAGTTACCCCACCTGATTTAAACATATAGTTTTTCTCTTTTTATAGACAGGGCAGTGCGTCAACCACCTATTTAATTCAAATTTTTTGCAATTGAATCGAGCATAACCATTTCAAAGCCACAATAAGTCCATTTTTTTTTCGCAAATCAAATACAATTTTGTCCCTCTATGCAGTGTAGGAGGTCATAATTATCAACACCCTTAATGATATTACTTTCCGTGAAAAACGACATTTTAATAAAAGTCGATCAGTGAATTCCGCAAATTTTTCAAAATATTGAAATTTACAGTAATGGCTTGTAAGTGGTGGATAAGTTTGTAAAATTCCCATAAGTTTATATTTTCAACGCAAAATTACGAAAGGAAGAAAATAGCAATGTTCAAAGTTATTAATCTCAATTCATTTATGTGTGGTAGTAAGTGTCCGCCGGACGTAATGACTAAATTAGCCGATTTTGTCCTTAATATTAGGTTGTTTTTCAGCACTTGTAGGGTATGGTAGGAAGCTATAACTTGTTTACAGACATAGCATGTTAAAGCCGTCTTGAAGATACAACTTACGTGAACGGCGCGGTGACTGGTTTTTTTCGACTAAAAATCTTAAGTTTTCTTGACAAATACTTATTATTGGTAAATCGTCATAGTGAGTGAAGTCCCTGCGTGTATTCATGTTTGAACACCAAATCTTACCATGCTGTATGTTGCAGGAACCTGTCAACATCAATTAAGAGTTCCCCCATGGCAATAAATGAGTCCACCGCCCGTTGTTATTTTACACCATGAACAATGACCTTAATTCTATTAAGGAACAGGAAAACTGTGTCACACGGGAGATCCATGTTGTGCAAGAAAATAGGTCACACAGTGAAATATCCCAATTAAAAATACAAATGCCGAAATGCCGTCAAAAAAATCCTTAAAAGGGAGAGTGGTAAGTGGTCCCTCCAAGCTTGGATACACTGATAACACGTCTGCCTTCCTTTTTTTTTATAAAAGTCAAAAACACTGTCAATTATTTATTTTTACATTTTTTAATATATATTTTTTATATATTTTTACAGTAAATTCCTCTGTACTCTCTACAGATAACTTTGTGTAGACACTGTTTGACGTGATATTGTTTTAAATGTTATACTACGACAACAGGCAGATGTTGTGTTTCTTTGTTCCCCAGCTGGGAGGAACCTCTAACACACCCTTTATTTTACGGATTTTTGTTTTTGGCAGCATTTTGCAATCTCATCGATTGGAAGACACCTTTTCATTTTCATCATTCCACTGTTTCATCGGCTCTGGAAATGCTATAACGGTCATTTCATTGTGATAAACAAATTCACGACCATCATGTCGATTATCAAGAAAAATTCCCCACCCCCCGGGCCCCACTTCTTTTTCCTGTCCACCCAATTACTTTTGTAGAGTTACTGGTGCTTAATAGGACCGGATTCATAGCCAGCCATGTTGGTGGACAGATAGACGCATTCCAGTACAACATAACATTCACCTGTCAATGTCCCCTGTGCAATCGCTAACATGGAATCGTTGACAGCTTAATGTATTGAGTCCTGGAATGTATGCAGCTTTCTACCAACATGTGTGGTGGCTTACGTCATATTGAATACGGTCTCGTTTCGTTCAGACGATTATTAATTATTATTCAAAGTGGTTTTTGAATCGACGTCTCCTTGTTTTCCTTCTTCTCCTCCTCTTTCTCTTTCTTTCTTCGTTGACATCACAAATCCAGCGACATAACACCATAAAATGGTACATCACAGTTTTTGTCCTATATTCATGCGATATAAATGGTAATTTGGGTGAAGCTCACAATAAAAACGACGCATTAAAACAAGCAGATTAAGTCGTTCTCCTTGCATAAACTTTTTTTTTGTCAAAACTCATTTTAATCTTGGTTCATTTTTTATGCTGGATAAAGAACGTGCTTTGCTTTACCGTGGGACGCTTCACATCACGGTTTGAATCTGTTCTTTGCATTTCCTTTTCATTTCAAACGCTTCTGGTCTAAAACAACCAGTTTGAAACATTCCTTCATACGAATGCATCCCACCGTGCACGTATCTCATCTGCATGTAGGACTAACTCTTATTTATACCTCGGTAATATTATTCATTGGTTTTAACGTTTTTGAGAATAAATTCATTAGGGAATGTTCGTTCACCTTATCTTAAAAAATTTAAATTTAAGGCACTTTCATGATGTTCTGGCCGCTTATGTTTCATAAGAAGATATAAGCAAATATCATGTGTTATACGTCCCTACGGTTGTAGACATAATATCGAGGGTTTAGTGGCGAAGGCCCCATCTGCTGGCAGTAGCTTGCCATTTGTCAGTTATGTTGTTATTAAGTGTTAGACGAACCATCTAACACTGGCAGCTATTGCAGTGGGGCGCTTTTTTGCCCTAAAACCCTCCTCGATATACACAACTCATCATATCGCATTAAACTTACTTTTTTGAATAATTTTTTTTTTTCATTGAAATAATAAAATCGATTTGAATGTTAAAGACTGATAACTTCAAGCCTTCGAAAATCATGTTGGAAATTTCTAGTTCCGATGATTTGTTTCCAAATTTCACAAAAAAGGAATAGTCTGTTGAATAGTTTTGCCTGATTACTTGATCACAACTGCATGTTGCCCCCCCACTCATACGGCACAGAGATAAAAGATCATCACTTATTTTATTTAAGGTTTGATTTATAGAATTGAGACGAGCATGGTGATATAAGCAATGTTATTCACTTGAGCACAGTTCAGTCCTGTTTTGATCTTTGACACTGCAACCGTACTAGGTCACATAGATAACGTTTAGTAAGTTTAATCTTTATTGGAGACAAAAAGCCGGTAAAGTCACCGTTAACAATAGAGCATTTAAAGTTTGACCTTAATTTGACCCTTGACCTTGTGCCCATAGATGACAAAAATGGCCACCATGGTCACCCTTGCATATAGCCTATGCAAGTTACATCACATTTATTCCGTGCATGCAGCATCATGACGACACATGTTGGAAGTGCATTTAGTATTTTGTTTGGGAGGCACTTTGAAGTTCATTTGAAGGGTGAACCCCGGGCCCCCGGCTGTCCATCTCCCGTAAAGACCACATTGACTATGCCTACGCCTCACCCTTTCTCTCGAAAGGGATTAAATGTTTCAATTGGTTAAATTTTATTATTCCGCTAACAAGGCAAAATAAAGTCTAATACTTTGAACTGGCTCTAATGTTTAAAACAAATTCTTGGCAGCATTTCTGTTTGAATCTGTAACACTCGTGTTGTCACGAATTCGGTTTTTATGCAGCAAATAACCATGGCAACCCGTGAGTCATATTTCAAGTAAGCATCTCCCTAAAGCAGAATGACATAAGCCTACAAACTATTTGGCAAATGCCAAGCAGTACATAACATTTGAAACAAGGCCTAGGCGGATCTACATAGGTCTTCTACAACACCGATGCTTGTAAATTAGTTGACCTCTTCTGGTCCCTACAGAATAATCACGGACTTGAACTATGGACGTGTTACTTGACCACAAACCAGCGTGCAATAAACAAGACCTAACCGCGAGTGGGACCTCGTACAGGGTGTTCAACTTGGGTTCAACTTCAACACCACGCATTAAATTAACAAAATGCTGCAAATGTTAGTTTCCTTTTCAAGAACAGACAAAAGGAGGAGGGCTCTTATGACATCTATTATCGATATAAATGTAATAACTGCCGCTTAAACTAAAATCAAATATCATCGTTCCATCTTATCCCGTTGCACTTGACGGCATCAATTTTGAACACATAGGAAGTCGAACGCCACTCTACCCATCCACGGATTGATGACGTTCGGTAACAGTATGCAATAAATTATATTACTATACTCGAATAATGGCACAATAAATTTCATCTTATACATTAATCAAATATAAATTAGCAAATGTTTGCAGTATGAGCCATCATCATATCTATGCCGTATTGCTAAAACATAAAAGAGTATACCAAAACAGAAATAACCATGGCAACGATAAAGACTAGAATTTTTACTTTACTTCGTAAAAAAACGACTCAAGGAGAACAAGCATTGAAGCAACGTGAACTAAAGTGAATATCCTTGAAGTTTCTGCGGCAATTATATGACCAAGGTGACAAATTTTGAAGAAGGGCAACCTTCGAAGAGACTTTTCAGGTACATGGAGAATACGAGACCATGAGGCCCTCTCCCGGTGTCGTCAGCGGAGCAAAGAGGGAGGATGGCTGGATGCTGTCGGTTGGCCGTCACTCGTCCTCGCCTTTCACTTGCCTCTCTACACAGTCTCGTACCCCCGTCGAGATAACACATTGCTTACTACAAATAATCACTTAATGTTGTTTCAAGGACTGCTAAGGGGTCGCCTTTAAATTTAAAGACGGTCAAAACAACATTTTAAGATAAGAATTAAGGGCAAAATTGAAAATAAAGTAATCATATATTTTCTTAACTTGATTTTGGCCATTAATAATGAAAAAAATCTTTGCTTATTTCTGTTTTAATTTTATTACCAAGAACAAACCATTCACAAAATCACAATGAATCACTAGAAAAGAAAACTCCAAAAGTTATCACTGAAAATCAAAGATCAAACCTCCACTTAAGAAATTGCTAGAGAGTTTATCGTTATATATATAGCAATAATAAATTCAGCTTCTCTAATTATTTTGATGTAATTTTTCAAGTTAATAAAACTAGGACTCTTGTTTTTTAATTTACATATTTAACTATCAAAAAAGAATTGAACATCAGAAAAATTATAATCTTTGTGATATTATTATCATCACTGTTACCTCACTGTAAGTACAAATTAATTCTTTAAGACATAATTTTGACCAATGCATTTTTACAGTGTTCTTTCTTCTTATCGTGTCCAAACACAGTGGTTCTCAAATATGATCCAGCCAGAGATGGGTACAACGTCTGGCTGCTTCACTGAATTCCGCAAGGTCCTTGTCTATGCATTGTTGCTCCAACCATGCTCCAACAATTAGCTGACCAAGAGATGTTCCATTGTCTGTGGTGCTGCCACAGGTAGTGTCCGGATCTGCTTCCAGGTTGCCCCACTTCTGCAAGGAAACATTAGATCGGCCGATTCTGGTCCTCAATCTGTTGAGGCATCGCCATTCAGCCCATGAGGAGTGTTCTAATTCTAATCATATATACTTTATTTTAGGCGATTCCAATCTTGTTCATAATTGTTGGGAAACTGTGCCGATTTGGTTCCTGCCCCCTGAATGCATTGTCGTGTAGGCCGCACGATACTTTGTCAATCTCATTGCATATTGTTTTCAAATCCCGGGGGGATGGGGGATATATATCCCCCCAATATTTTGATGAGGGGGTGGTCAATACGATCATACCCCAATGTTGATGCCCGTTTATGGTTTTTGACCAAAAATAACCTCATATTTTACCATGATAGTTTAAAAATAACAAATTTCCACGCGTTTGGCGCGCATTTTGTTCTAATTGCAATTACATTTAGCGATTTTAGCTTCTAAATGGCAAAATTTTTAGCGCGCTTCGCGCGCACATGTGCTAGTAATGGATCTTTTCAGCAAACCCCGTTTCATTGATAAATTTTCATCAAACCCATCCCCCCCCCATGTCAAACAGAAATTTACGCCACTGGACGGGGTGTCATAATTATGGTTTAAGTGACCATTTCAAATACAAATATTTCTAATGCAGAAAGCACCATGATAATAAACTCCTCCTAAAAGCACACTAGGTACTAAATGTTTAAACATTTTTTATTGGATGTAGGGAAAAACATAGTTTATCTCGAAAAACATTGTTTTCGGTTGATAAACATGCCACGGTTTTTTTTTCGGTTGATAAACGCTGTTTATCGGCAAAAAACAATGCATTTCGAATTATTGCCATTGAGCTTGCCATATGCGCAACACCTGATCTTGTCTCTAAGATCGGAGGTTAAGGTACATGCCTCTCAAAGTTCCAGAGCGTAAGATCAATGACATTGAATTATCTGTCACCAAATCATCAGAGGAATACCGTAGCCTTCGACTTGTACCATCAGAATTACTTTCTAACACATTATACATTTAGACCATCAGTAAGGTAAGACGCCGGAGCCTCTCCGTTCGTCCGTGCTTGTAAGTCCAAAATCACAGTGTAAGATCCGTCTTTAAACCAGCTGACAGTTTCCTCGTCCAGGATGATCAGACCTAGAATTCCTGGGGACTTGTAGACCTCACAGTCATCAATGATGTGGTTAATGGTTTGTGGCTCGCCACAATTGCAGTTTGGTCAAAGTTCCACACAGATCTTATGAAGGAAAAACTAGTGCTTTATACGACCAACGCCAGTTCCGAGTCTGTTGAGGTTGACCAGTGTTTTCCTATCTGTGACCTTTAGGCTTGCTATTGATGGACTATCTACTAACTGCTTTAGGTTAAGGTAGAGGGTGACCATTTCTCAGATCATCTGCCATTGATCCAGGATGATCGATAGGGATACTGCGACTAAAATGTCATGGGATTCTCTGACCCTCAAAGCGTGTTGGTAGGGGGATTATAGGCTATCGGGTTCATCAAACTTCTTGGCGAGCTTGATCGCCTGAAGGTTCCTCCTCAGTTTTGCAGGAGCTATGCCAGACAGAATTGCAAGACATTCTATAGGCGTCGCCAAAAAGGCAGCCACTAAAAAGTCTCATTGTATCATTCAGAACGACATCATTTTTTTTTGTGTGAATGCACACTATGACTCCATACTGGTGCAGCGTATTCAGTAGTTGAGATGCCAAAGCAACAGCTGATGTGTGTGAAGTGTCGAAAGGTGCAACCTATCCAGTCCTTGTGAGCCTTCTGAGGAGGTTGACACGAGGCTGCGTCTTGGCAGTGACTGCCTTTGCGTGTTGATTGAAAGTAAGACTGCGGTCCATTGTGACGCCAAGGTACTTCGGTGTTGGGTCGTGTGACAGTTTTTTCTCCATCTAGAGCAATGTTAAGTTTTCCTTTCGCGCATCGATTTGCAAGGTGGAAACAGAGCTGACTACGACGATCTTGGGTTTGGTGAACTTCAGGTGCCATCGGTGGAAGAATTGGCTTATACAGTGATTAGATATATCTGCA
>JAMKCH010085948.1:0-18861 GCA_023653785.1 Ophioderma brevispina
CACCACGATTTCTATCTGTCCACAATTTGGAATCCTATTTTGATTCCCAGCACTTTCGGCTTCAAAGATGACAGTAGAATAATTACAGCACTCTGCTCACATGGAATTAAAATATAATAAATCCTGGCACTGTACAGGTCTGCTCCTCAAGGCAGAGTAAAACTAGCTATCTTCTAGCTACTTGTTTATACTAGTGGATGCTGGCAGAGAGTCCTTCCAGTGATAGTATTTAACTACTCACAGATAGATTCCCCTTCCTAACAATAATCATTACATCATTCTTATGCATAAACATGACCTTGCACCATCAAATCAGATTTCACAATCTAAATTACATCACTTCATATATATAACTTTGTGGGGGAATTCCCAGATCTTGCAATGTTTTGATCTTTTAAAGCATAAACAAGCTGAGTCAGTTACTAAGTTTAGCATTCTTGGGGAATCCCCCACTTCCCCTATTGTGCAATCTAAACAGGTGCACTTAGCAAAAACAACTAGGGGTATTCCCCTTTCTCTCTTCTATAGTAAACAAAATACTTTTCCCGTGAGAAATCTTTTCTCAAATAAAATTGAGAAAATAATATTTTAATCAAAATTTTGAGGGTAATATAACAATATACTCAATAAATAGTTTTCATGAATGTGTTGAATAGTTGGTATTGGGTGTTGGACGAATCTGTAGTGCTGCGCAAGCCTTATGGAATTTTGTAAGGGAATTTATTTCTTGAAGAAAACATTACAAAACATGCTGTATTGTGTTTATTCATATTTAATTGGGTGTGCTACTATTTCATTGCTAGTTGAAATTAGTATTATATTATGGCTTTGAAGCTATGATATTATAATGGAAAGGTTTGTTATTTCAGATTGGTTTCATGAATAGAAACATCACATCGGTTAACTCTAATAAGTGATGATGAAATGACCGGCACAGAAATTGTGAAACTGAAATCCATTGGTATCAAAAGAAGAAAAAAAGAAAAGCAAAGCAAGCCATAGAGAAACACAATTCACCATAAAGATGACATGTTAAAATGCTATCATTTACTATCAGTATCAGGCACCAATATGACTCCAGTATTAACATATTATGCATATATGAGAGGAGGTATAGTGGTTTTCCCATAATGCATTTCTTCCAATGCAATTTTTACACTGGTTGTCACTATACATTCATGTGACAACCAGTGCAAAAATTATATTGGAAGAATTGCATTGTGGGTAGAACACTATACCACCTCCTTCACATATACCATGATGGCAGGCAAACAAACAATTTTCCTCAATTTGAGACACGAGTAACGCCCATGACATTTAGCACTGATTGCTAATATGAGAAGTCAATGAGAAATGACTGCTGGTTATGTTAGTGGTCTCTCAGCATTGACCTTCCCCATTTGAGACCACACCATTATGTATACACTATATATTTAGTGCAACTAATTTTAAATTTGGTATTCGAGAGCGGAGATGTCTTGTGACTAGCGATTTTGTACTGGGTCATGAGTTCACCTGGAGTTTTGAAATGGCTTGTGTTATTGTTTTAATATCCTGTTTACTTTCCATATAACTGCTTGTTAGCAAAGATTGTATACTTTGTACATGTTCATAGTCAAGAATAGGATCTTACAATTTTTGATTTGTCATTTTAAGAAGAGCCCATTTAAGGCTGGGTGTTTAACCTTGGTTTGGGGTTCTTAGTGGAGGGGTGGGTATGGTGATAGCATTGCCAGGCTTTCAGGTATAGATACAGGTCACAAAATTACCAAAAAAATGGATATAGAAGGGCTTATTTTTCCAAATTTTCAACCAAAAAATGAAAGTGCTAATTTTCCATTGTTTAATAGCATTTGTCTACATTTATCCCAAATTTTTACAAATTTAGCTTAAATTTGTACTTTCTTTTCAAATTCTGGAGCATTAGTGTATTTTTGGGCCTTGTTTGCATCAAATTGTGTATACTTTCACTTTTTCGGAACCCTCAGCTGCACACCACCATCCAAATCAAAATCAAGAATCCCCCTTCCAGGAGGTTAAAGAGTTTATATCCTCACTGGGGTAAAAATAATTAGAAGTCCCAGGGTTTAGGAATTAGGCTATCCCACTGTATAATCAAGGCATTGCCATAGAGTGAATTAATGAATTTTTATTGTCAGGTCAGGTTTCCTTTAAAGGCCTGCTACTGGTATCCTGGTAACCAGTACTACCTGTCCCAGGGCCAAGTCGGCAGCTAAACCGACACCCCCATCAGGTTTCTAAGGAAATCTGACGAGGAGGGTAGCTGGTTACCCTGGTAGAATGAAGGTAGAATGAAAAAAGAAGATCTCCCTACAAGGGCGTCAGCTCTGGAGAGCTAATGGCGGCCATCCAGCACATGCTGCCTTGCATGGTGGGCGTGGTTGCCCAAAGGCTAGGCCCACTGCCGAAAACTGTGGATTGGCGTCAGGAAGGGCATCTGGTCAATTATCTTTGCTCCAATAAATCCTCACGCAGCAGTATTGCTGAGGGCGAGGTGTATCCGGCCACCCTCATTTAACGGGGACAAAACCGGATTTAAAACTTTGGTAGTAGTAGTAATGTGAAACTGACATGCCATCATATCAATATTTTTAAGCATCATTTACAGCCAGTCAAATAAATTGTCCAAGTGGACAAGTCACAAGCTTAAGAAGACCCTTGTCAAGAATCAGAATACTGGGCCATGAATTATGCATATTCTGTCAGTTTATACAGATGATGAGCAATTGTTGTTCACTCTCTGAATGAAAAGTCTAATGGAAATTCATGGAAAAGGCTAATGTACTGTTTATGGGAGTGAGTTGAAATGAAAAAAAAAACTGAAAGATTTTTTGTGGGTAGGAGAACTGACATTCTGGGAATCACTATGATCTATGTTACATGCTCATGTACAAAGGACATAGTTGAGTAAGATCATGTCAGAGCTTATGTTCACAATCTGTAATAAAGGTAATCCACCCGGTTACAACATATATTTTTTGGAGGAAAAGCCATCACCAACATACCTTAATTCCAAAATTTCATTTGAATCTGACATACAGTTTTAATATGAGCAGTAATTCTATATAATATGTTAGAGGCTAAGCAGGCGCATGGCAAGAGGTGGCATAGGGGCTCAAGTCCCCTGGGTTTTCGGGAAAATGTGAAAAATCATCCTATTTTGAACACATTCAGCCACTCAGTCCCCCCAAAAAGTGTCCCTCTGATATATTGAAGTATAATTACCAACATTCAAATTATTAAAACTATACTCCATCTATCTTCCTCGAGTCAGTGACGTCAGGGTATTATGCAGTGATCGCAGCAAGAAAACGCGGGCGTTAATTCAAAACGCTGGCAAAGCGCTGGCATGAAGATGGTGCGAAATGCACACGCAAAACATCTGTTTGAACGCGCTGATGTCACTGACTCGAGGAAGATAGATGGAGTATATATATTTTTTTTTATAAAAGTCAAAAAGAAAGTCTTGTTTGATTGATTTTTTTTTTGATTCACTTTACTGGTTTTTGAACACACAGTATTATGTAAAAAATTGTGTTTTAAAAATAGTGTTTCGGACCCTTTCCAACTTCATTAACATATCTTTTTTCATTTTAATTTCAATTTAACTCAATTTCTGGTGGTTTTTGTCATTAATAAATAAAAAGGCTTCAATCAGGCTTGTTTGGGTGTAGCCACCCATGACCTTTGAAAAGGTCACCTTTGTTTATACTAAAAAGGGCCATTTTTGTAAAGGTTGAAATTTAAGTGTTAAATTTTGACAAAATCCAGCTCTCAAAGATAACAATGGTTATGTCAATTTTAACAGCATCTGTACCCCCCCCCCAAAAAAACAAATTCTGCATATGGGCCTTCATGTTTATTCCATTTAAATCCACAGTTTCATAATTTTATTATAATTTTGATTTTTGTCAGTAATCCTTCAAAGGGACATTTTTAGATATGTTGTATATAAGACAAAGGGTGATATGCTCCTATGTTCAGAATACCTGATAACATTTGGACAGATCATACATTGTGAATCACGTTCAAGTTGCAAATTATACCCACCCAATCAGTAGTTCCCCATATTACCTGTCAACTCTGATTCACACATTACATACTGCGTAGGCCGGAACGATCACTTTTATTCCAGGCATATTGCTGAGTGCTGACTATATTGTAGAGTCATCAGAGGTATACATCACACAGACATCAGTGATGATTAAACAGTGCCCACCATCCATTAGCAATATATGTCAAGATAAACAGTGGTCAATGTGTGGAGTGAAAACAATTTGTTGCATTGCAGCCAGAAAAAGTAAATGGTTTGTCTCAAAGCCTCTTCATGCATAAGCTTCAGATTTTTTTAATCCCAGAAAACAAGTTCAGTTTTTTCTACAATTGTTACTCCTTAAAATTTTAAAATCAAATCATGTTGTCTTTTGTATATTCTCACCTCATATGTCTCTGTAACATACAGTTTTTTGTTCCTACAATATAAACAGTGTTGCAAGTAGGTTGAATATACCGAGACTACCTAAATATTATTTTTAACCTTAACACTCCTTGTGTGCCAAAAACTTTCCAAATTAACAAAAAAATGATTCGTAGATGAAACTTTGGAAATGATTTCTTCTTTGCCCAAACCACAAGTATGGAATGAAGTCATCACATTCAAGAAGCCGTTTTGCACGCGTATCATGCATGCCGACTTTGTGCGCTAGCGAATGCAGCCACGTCTTGCCATGATACGCATGTTTAACACTGCATGAAAGCCGTGACATCACACCATACTTTCTGGCCAGACAAAGTTTACCATTCATTCTGTTGTCAAACTGACAATCAGCTCGGAAATAGCAGAATGCTGGAATGGTTTCTGCACCTAATAAAAACAAAATCCATTCTTGTCGAGAAAAGATGTCCAAAGTCTATAACTTAATCGAGTGATTGACAAATTCAACAACATCAAAATACAATCATTGGATCATTGGCAGGGTTTGAAAAAATGTAAATTTCCCAGGAAGATAGTCGCATTTCTTACAGATTTCCCACTATCTCATATGTATAAATTTCCCTCAAAATTGCCAAGTTTCCCTCCGAATGGCCAACTTTCCCTCCAAATGGCCAACTTTCATGGGAAGGAGCTTCCCAAATTCCTCGCTTTTTTGAGCCATGATCATTGGGTACGATAAATAGTTAAATTTTGCGAGGAATTGTTTGATTTGCTTTGATACACTTTTGCAAAAAAAATTGCACATAATATTCCATTAATTTGCAAATAGCCTAGCCATTTGTGATCACCACATTAGATCTTCAGCCTCTAAGCCAAACCAACGTAGGTAATAGAATCACACATAAGACAAACCATTTATTTTTTGGCCTAATTCATGATTTATTCAAAAGTATTATTTATAGAAGATGGTAAATTTGCCTGTCAACCAAATATGGAGGACAAGGGTACTCAGATTAGGCTCTAAAAATAGTTACTTTGATCTATCTTTATTTCAACCAAATATTTTGATTGTATTAACCCTGACTGTGTTGATCACCGCAAATTCTCGCACAGGGTAGGGAATTGACCTGATTTTCCTAAGGGCACTTTGGATGCGATTTGAGTTGCCGCTTTAAATGGGTTATAGGGTAATCATTTAATTTTCAACATGCCACTGCAATAGTAAGCATAGAGATCCATTCACAGTCCCTGCTGCTATGAATAAACTCAGTTGAAATGACGACATGTTTCAACCCCTGTGAACAGAGAGATCTCAATGTTGAGATAAAGGCCACGAGACTTGCCATCATATTGTTTAAGTTGCAATGATTGGGACTGAAAGTTCAGGTTTATTTGTATCATGTTCAGGGTTTTATCTTTAAGAGACTGGGGACTGCCATCTGCAAAACAATTAGTTTTATTCCCCCTTCCGTCCAAAATCCCTTTATCCCAAAAAGACTGTCCCCATCTGAACCAGGTTCCTATTCCAGGAAAAAAAAGTCTCTTTTCCAATATTTATGCCCATAAGTGGACAAAAGAGCTATTTTTAAACATTTTTAAAGTCAAAATCAAGCTTTTAATGCTTCCGAAAGCCTGGTTTTACGTTTATAACATTTATAAATCTCTTTTTTTGCATTGCAAATCCATTCAGATTGGCCTCATCTGACTTTTCCCTCATCCTCCATCTAACTCAAAAATAATAATAACACTGTCATCAGTCTGGTTATGTGTATTTCAAGAAAATTGAGCAGAATTTTGAAATGATACGACGGATATCAAGTAAAAAAACTTGCAGTGATCCCAGCTTGCTCAGTTATCCATTTTGTAGTATTTGACTTGTGGTATGTGTTTCAGCACTAAGTGTGAAATTGGAACAATGCGGTACAGTCACCGTAGGACATTAGTGTTGACCTTGATGTATGACTTGATCCCCTGGAGTTTAATTTGCTGTTCTCTTGACTACACTACCCATATCAGATTTGGCAACCAGCAAGCCTCCTGCAGTGATTCAGATGGGCCAATTAATTCAATGTATCTGTAAACTGGTCAGCTATCTACATAAGATAACATCACAAAACTGGTCAGCTACCTATATAACATGAGATCTCAAAACTAGGTTCTTGCTTGATGGTGTCAACTCTCTAACCAACTTTTGATCCTTGGGCTGTCTTTCTGCATGCTTTTTGGCCTGTTGTCAGGGTGCTAATGATTTCCTAGAATTCTGGTTTGCTATCCGAGATGAGTTTTGAGTATACAAACGATGTCTGTCTTCTTGAGTGTGTTCTCGAAAGTGTGTTAGGGTTTGGAATGCTGCCAGCAAGTGACGTTCACTCTCATTTAATTTATCATATGACAAATAAATATGGCGGCATGTGATGCAGTATATATTGGAGGCTCTTTTGGAATTTTGAGCACTGTAGCAGTGATGTGCAAATGTTTGAGTGTCGGGAGATGTAGCATATGATGATTGTTGCGTCCAAGCGTCGGTGCATGAAATCCGTATCTCTTATGTCAATGTTAATGACACTGTTTTGTTTTTTAGAAAATGGCAATGGTTTAAGGGACATTGACTTGACAGTATATCCTATTTCAAACTTGAGCCTGAGGCAAGGGCAGAGTCGTGTGCGAGTGTAGGTCACGTTCAACTACTACCGAGTAAGGTCTGAAGTGACGCTCTACAGGGAGGTCAGCCGATCTCTTCGGTTCACCTAATTTAAGTTGTCTGTAAAAATACCCAGGTGAATTAAGAGACCATCTACTGGGTTATTGAAGAGAATTCACTAGGATTAGCTCTTTATGTGTTCCTAAAATTAGTTTATTCAGTCAGTCTGTTTTTTTTTTCTCACAAGAATGCTACTATTTACTGTTAACAGGCCCCTCGGGATATAAACATGACCATTATTTTGACATTGTTGGGCTATATTCCGTCATCAAAACAAACAATTTGCATTTCTGTAATTCAAAAGTGTTGGTAGTTTGGTACTTAAATAACAACCAAGTCATCCAATTTCAATATTTCCTGTAAAAGCGAATAATTAAAGGGGCATTCGTGATTCTAGTGCCTTCTGTTTTATGGTTCGTAGATATCTTTATGAAAAGCTTATTCTCCAAATTTCAATTGATTCCAATCTGCATTTTGGTGTTATGAGCAAATTCACAGTGTCCCATAGACCATTGTGCTGTAATTTTTGTCCATTTTAACAGACAGAAAATAATTCTTACAGAGGGGATCAAATTTGCAGGTCATATTAGGCATACATGCAATACTAAGCTAACGGTTCAGATGATAGAAAAATTTCAGCTTTTTAGTTGAGTCAGAGGGTCACCCCATTTGGACTGGGCAAAAAGTTGAAGTGAATTAGATTGAGTCGTCATCGATTTCACTTTTTCCTGAAGTGTAAACGCGCATTAGTAATCAATATGACTTCAAAAAGTGGAATTAGTCAGTTGCTTTTTAGCAACTTACTATTGAGAGAATTCGAATAAGTCATCATTGAATTCAAATTTTTTATAGTATATGAAACATGTGATCGATTTCATGTCTAATTTTGAAATTTTAACTACTTAGTTCTCCAGGCAAACAAGAATGGATATTTTTATTAATCTTTTTCCTGGAGATGGCCAGCACACACAACTGTTGAAAAAACAACCCATGTGTGCTTGGCCGGACATATAAATTGACCCGCCTCTGCTTATTTCCGATTTATCACCAAACAATGCAACTCTGCTTCTAACATATCGGAGTGCATACCGGAAGATGTGGACTTTCGCACGTGATATTCAAATGCAGGAATTTGTCAACAAAGATGACCTTGCGAGATCACCTCTGCTCACTATCCACCGAAGCTGTCCACACGGCACGACACTCCATAACACTCTGGAGTGTTATCGGAGTTTGAGCTTCACCCCCAAGTTTTTTAAGGGGGATAAAACCCCGCTAAACCCTAAATAAATCTCCGGAGTTTAAAACTCTGAATGCGTCCATACAGCTAAAAACCCTGATCGACACTCCAGAGTTTTGAAACTCCAGAGTTTCAGCCTCTGTGTGGACATGACTTCTATGTAGGAAGAATGGTGATCCAGCCATAACCAAATTATATTTTCTTTAAAGGGCAAACATCATTCATTTTAAACATGACCGCAGGTTTGAATGCAATTGTTGACGTATGATGCCTGGTAATGAGTTTTGATGCAGCACATCCATGTAGCCATCAATATCAGGGTCATTGCATTGGGATTGAAACCCAGCTGTTATTGATTGGAAAATGTCTGCCTGCATGGACCATAGACCGCCATCACTAGCTGTGTCTGTAATAGGACAGGTCAACTGTGCTTCTTCACTAGTCCATGATAAAAATATGGCCTGTTACAAAATGTTGTCTGTTTACTAGGCCACTATGTAAAATAAAAATGTTCATTGGATTTATGTAAATTTCTGGTTGAATTTCGTGGAAAGAAAATGTTGTGTGCTCCTTGATGTATCACATTGATCTTTTTAATTTTGCTTAAGTATTATCTAGCTAAATTAATATAGCAAAACAGAAAGAGCAACTTGTATAAAATATACGCTTTATCTTTCGGAAACATTTCCCCATCATTTAATTTTGATCAATCTATTTTGGTAGAATTTGTTGCACTGAATATGTTTCATATATAATAAATTTCAAGTCAGACATGCATTCCAATTGTTATTTCACTTCAAATTTTCTTTTAAATGATTTCATAAGCTAAAAATGGGCTAAGCATGTTCATTAATAATTTAAGATTGTCTCATGCATAAATCAGTCATTCATTTTCATTCAATTAATCAACCAACTAACTGATGTATATTCAGCTTATGAACATTTTTAAATCTCACCAAAATTTGCATTTTTATAAATTTTAAACAAGGTTATTTGATAGTGTTAACTATTCATTAATGCAAGTAATGTGACTTAGAACAAGAGGTAAATTATAATAGAAAAATTAAGACTTAAAAGTTAATTTCAAAGTTCAAAGGAGAAAGAACAGTGTAAAAGAAAAATTTATGTGAAAGTCATTGCAAAATGAATCATTGGTGAGTGTTTTAGCGCTATTTCCTCATGTAATGAGCCTGGCAGTGTTGTGAAATAAGCATTAGGGCCTATATCATGTATCTGCATTTGGGATGGATAATATGATTTCCCATTTGCCTTTCCAGTCAAATCTTACTTCAGATTATCATTAGTCATATGACATTCAGAATAACTCTATTTTCATGCCATATGACTTCTATTTCATATGCAAGGTACCATACTTCATTATTGATGCGTCTAAATGTTATTTTGCAATGAATGTTTTCAATTCAAATGTATCAATTTCTCGTGGATTTCTCTTAAGTTTGTCTCTCTTTCTCCCATCTCATTTGTATACTTATTGTGCAGTTATTGGGTGTGAGTCTTTTATTTAGTTAGCATCATGCTTTGAAGTTTGATGTACAGATATTGTTATTGTTCAGGTAGGTAGTTATATAGATACGGCTTAAACTGGGCACCCTTTGAAGCCAACAGAATCTACTTAAGTTAAAATGCATCACTATCATCAGGCTGACTGATTTGCCAGCAGGAAATTGCCAACCCATGACCATGATAGGGTAGAAATGTCACGTGAGAAGTGGCGAGAGAAAAATGCGCTTCATAAATAAATAATATTGCTTGCTTCATAAAAACTATCCCTTGCTTTTATTGTGAGGTGATTAATCATTTATTACTGAGGCCATTTGAAATAATGATGTGTTTCTTTCAAGTGCATGTGCAGTTTACTGGCGGTAATAAAATTTAATATTATCTTTTTCTTCTGAAAGCATGGCACAGTAAATCTGACATTGAACTTGTGCAATGATGAATTGAACACACCGCCAATCCCTCGTAAAATTCTTCATTTGGGAGTAATAAAATATATGATTCAGGCAGTAATAATTTTGCATGTTTCATTCTTCTATCCACATGAAATTTTTTTTTTCCATTTGTGTAATTGTGCATGAAATGTTCATTTGCTGGTTATTAAAATTTGAAATGAAGTGTTTTTTTATTAATGACAGTATGAAAGTGATATTCACATAAATGTGAATCTAATATCATTCATCTGCTTTTTGTTGTTTACAGGAAAGGACCATGTGTGCAAATTCATAGGATGCGGACGCAACGACCAGTTCAACTATGTAGTAATGTCTCTTCAGTCACAAAATTTAGCAGAATTACGCCGTAGCCAGCCTCGAAACTCTTTCTCACTTAGCACAACATTACGATTAGGAAAACAAATATTAGAAGCAATAGAGAGCATACATGATGTAGGATTTCTTCATAGAGATGTAAAACCAGTAAGTTGCTTTTGTGTTTTGACATATCAGATGAATGAAAGCGATTCATGTGAGAGTCTCAGTGTTAGTCATTTCTCTCACAAGCATAATAAACTATAGTAGATTTCAAAATAAGTGAGAGTTCTTGCATATTTACATTGGGGTGGATATTGAAGTTACTGATGTAAGGGTTCAATCCCCGGCCATGCGGAGATTAGGCCTTTGTTGCCATTACAAAACATTGTGGCTATTATACAAAGTTACTGCATGTAATCAGCTTCCTGGAAACTGATGAATTCAGTTCTTACATAATGGTCTGTTAGAAGACTAATGCCATAGTTGGCTGGGATGTCACGGAACTCATATCCACTGTTCGCTAATTTTGGATGGCCAAATAAAAACTTAGTTGCATTATGTTTATGTGTGTTGATATAAGAATGCATTTATATGCTGTGATAAGGAATAATATTTTGCTTTGTCAAAGGCAAGTTGTGTTCAAATAACAAAATTTAATGTTTAATTAAATAATTGCTGGTGTTTTCATTATGATACTTCAATTGAAACAGCTGGTTGAATCTTTGAAGTAGGATTTGAATAAAATACAATCTCCATACAGGCATCGCTATATTACTGTGCAATGATATGAGTACCATAAACTTTTTTACCTGTGGCCATTAAAATGACTCCTCTTACCTCTCACAGCGAATGGACAGACATAAAACTTTAACTCACTCATTTTGAAATTTACTATAGGAAGCAGAGATTATTCATGACATTGAAGCTTTTGAAAGTAAAACAACATTTTTGACAGTAAATCTGAATTTGACTTTGATAAGTCTTATCATAATTAAAAGCATGCTTGAGTACAGAAGTGTCCTTAAAATCATCTCATTCTACATGAGAGGATGTCTTAAAGCTTTAGCATCGACATATTATAGCCATCGTGTGATAATTTTGTTCAATTTTTTCAAAAATCTGTGGTTATTTTTTTGGGAATTAGTCTTTGGATCTTAAAAGGAATTTGCAGTGAGCTGAAAAGTTGTATTCCTATATCAGTTTTTCTTGTAGTTCATGGCTATGATCAGTCCAAAATAGACTGTTTCAGGCTCTACCAGCCAAGATGTTGCCATTGGTTCACAATAAAGGAGAAGCCCATGACAAGTGGGAATCATGAAATATTAAAGTGAACATCTTTCACAATGTAATGTTTTATATATCATACTTATTTCAATGTACATGTGTCACTTTTGGTTGAATTTGCTTATTTTGAATTTGCTTATTGTCTTTGCAGTCGAATTTTGCGATGGGCCGGCAGACTACCAATTGCCGTAAGGTGTACATGTTTGATTTTGGTTTAGCTAGGCAATATACAAATTCACAGGGACATGTTAGAACTGTAAGTACCATATCTTTGTTTCATATAGGTTTGGAATTGATATCAAGGGTACTATCATCCATGCACAATGTAAAAAAATTGAAATTTTTCAGAGTAGCTTCAAAGTGAAGGATAAGTCATAAGTCAGTGGAATTCTTTTTTTAATGAAAAATTTACAAAAAGGAAGAAAACAGAAGATATATGAATCTGTGTTAAATTGTGTGTCACAGTAAGTATTTGTCATATCTTAGAGGACTGAAGCCTGTAAGATTGACCAGAATATCCAGTTTTATATTGAATAGTTTGCTTTCTGTCTTATCAACAGAAAATGAAGAGGGTGTGTTAAGATAGCCATAGTTGTTAGAAAAAAATTAAATCTGACAATGTTGATGTTTTAGATTTTCCTGATTTAAAAGATCACTCTATGAATGATGTTGATGGCTTCCTTGGTCTGGTATGATCCATTTGATAGAAAAAACAAACCACCAGTAACCACAGATATCAAACTTGAGTTACATCAAACACTATGAGAGACTTTATACACAGGACATTTTCCTTATTTGTCAGACAGGTGGTCTTTTAAAGGGGCATTTCGTGATCCACAGCCTCGTCCCCCCGACTTACCTAAAAGATGTTAAGATTTTTATATCATCTGAACCGTTAGCCTTGGTAATCCACGTGTGCCAAATCTTACGTGCAAATTCGGTCGCATCTGTAAGAAATTCGCAATTTTGTATTTTCTGTCCGTAAACGGACAGAAATTACAGCACAGTAGCCTATGGGACCGTGGGAAATGAGCAATTGCTCATAACACAAAACTGCAGGATCGTGATCGGCTCAGATTTTGGGAATATGCTTTTCTCAAGGATATGTAGTGATCAATGAATGAAACAGAAGGTGCTAAAATCACGAAATGCACCTTTAAGTATCTAATATATTTTTGGGTGCCAAATTATTTAATGTAATTGTCAATTGATGCTCCTTTTCATCCAAAAACAAACATCCAATCCCAAAGTGATGGATTGATGGATGGGGTGGCAGCCCCCCTTTTTTTGGGAGAGAAGTACCAACATGCCTAGCACAATATAGGAATATCACTAACACTTGATTTTGGTACCAATAGTTAGCTATGGTCCTCCTTTTTCCATTGATAACAAAATGAGTTAAAGGGGAGAGTGGTAACCACCCCCTCCCCTGGGGAGTTTTGTTACAAAATATGGCTAAGGTAGACAAGGGTTAAAAAAAATAAGAGTATTACATTTTTTGGACACACTATTTCTAAGCAGACTATGAATTTAGAAGCAGAATTTGATTTCCTGTGTATGTAACACCTGCCTGGTTTTGTTTCTTTTTCCAGCCTAGACCAGTAGCTGGTTTCCGGGGTACTGTTCGTTATGCCTCAGTCAATGCACATAGAAATAGGGTGAGTGAGATAGATATATTGATGGCACATATTTGTAGGGTAGTTATGCAAATAAAAATTGGTATGATAATTAATTGCATCACAGCTGTGCCACAAATCAGTTGCATATCTGATAGAGGGTGTCGACACGTTTACCCACGATGTGCTAAGTTTGTATTCAGGAGAGCCGATGTTGTTGTGCTTTACTTTAAAATTATTTTTTTTATTAAATTACAATTTTTTATTAAATAACTGTGATTGTTCACAATAATCACTAACCACTCTGCATCAATTGATGCAGTGTATTAAGGGCAGTGTCAACCCTAGTGCTTTGTTTTTACACGAATTTCTGATTTTTGCACCATTTTAAACATTAACCTGTGTTCTATCGTTACCAACAAAGGTTATCCACTGCAGACAATCCTGAGCTGTATTTGTTGCCGATTTAAAACAGCTATTTGACCGTTTAAAGTCACAAAAACCACATGGTCTTAACGGCGGGAATTTAAGCACATTTCACGCCGTCAGGTGCAAGGTGCAGCATCGCGTCGCGTGGTGAATTTTTGCTGCGTAATGAAGCGTATGCGTGTTTTAATGTACTTTTGTGCGAACGCATCTTGGAAAAACAAAAATGTAAACAAAGTGCTAATTTAGACCAGATGAAATTTCAATTTCTTCTGATTTCTAGAGTTGTAGACAAAAGATGTTTGATTCAATAGTGTATGAAGATGTATTTTCATCACTTTTACAACATACTCAATTTGGAAGTTCAAAGATAAAGTTATTTGAGAAAGAGACAGCTTGAAATGGCGTGAAAAGTCACTTTTTACTAAAACACAGATTTTCTCAATGTTCAATTTTCGCAAACTTGGCAAATTTTCAGACAAGATAACTTCAAAAATACCGAAGTAAAAGGTAAGGTTTAACTTTCCTACAATAGCAATCGGTCTTCTCTAGGAACGGTTTTCTCAATTTTTCATTTTTCGATTTCTAACTAAAGATATTCTCCAATATATACTCAAATTTTTGAAAAGAAAAGTAAAAATCACACTTTTTTGACATTTTTCCTTATATTTCGAAAAGTAAGCTCTATTTTTCAAAAATGAAAAAAACGTCCCTAGACAAATTTGTCTTGTTTCTAAAAAATAACATAAGAAATCATGAAAATTCAAATTGTTTTTGTTATGCTGTCCGAAAAGTTTGGGGCAAAATCATGCTTTTTTAGTATTTTTCTCAAAATACGTAAAGTTTTACATTAATCTGATGCCACCATCGGGTTCATCGTCCAATTTTCTTTCTAGAAATGTATACTTTTACACACAATAATCAAATATTTGCAAAGTTACAAACCAAAATAGATACTCGGAAACTCAGGGTTGACATTGTCCTTAAATGTCATTATTTTGTTAGTATAGCTCAAGCGTGTAGAAAATCATTACCTCTTTTAAAGGCAGCAGTCTAGTCTAAGACTTGACTCTATTAAATTAGCAAATTCAGGCAACTCCTGCAAAAATCCTCACATATGTAGTTTTTAAATAGCTAAGAATTCGGGCCCACATGCAAATTCACATTCCTACAGCAGAGAAATTGTATAATTGTGTAATTGTTTAATTCAAGGTCAAATTTTACTAAATTCAAGGTCATCACTACCATTCTAGTTACATAAATTGGTACTTCAGTAATGGGTAAAAAGAATCGGGTTTGATATGCTTAATTCATGATATGTCCATTGATGGTAATACCAGAAGTGAATATTGTAAATACCACTTTAGTTCCATAGTGGTACAATCAAGGAAGTTAAAAGGGGAAGTTACAATCCCTTGTAGCATTAGGTGTTAACCACCATCTTGAATTGCTACACATGGGAGGAGTTGGGATAAACGTTTCATATAGAAGTCCCATGGATGCAAATGAGGTATTGCCATTCATTCCATCAAGCGCTACTGCACATTGCACATTGCAGTGCACAACGTCATACAGCGCATGACGGAATCAATTGTGATACCTCATTTGCATCCATGGGACTTCTATAAGAAACATCTACTGGAGTTGGTGTACCCCTGGATTTTTTGGTAACAGTGGCTGGTAACCACTGATTTTATCACATAGCATTTAATAACAGTATGGTTAGGCGAAAAAAGAAAGGTCTTGCATACCCTTGCATTTAAGTATGGGGAGTCAGTTTTGTTACATATAACCTTAAGTGATGAGGTTGCTTTTTTACCAGGAAAAAAATGGCAGCAAATTGGACCAAAAACAATAAAAAAAAAGATTAAAGGTGACTGCATCGCTACAAAGAAATATGGAGTTACAACTTCTCCCATTTAACTGTCTTGAATTAAATAGCTACTAATTAAGCAAAGAAAAGTTGAAAACTGATTGCTACATGTATCTTTGCATTAGCGATTTCACTTGAGAGTTTCTAGTCGGTTTCATATATGGAAATTAGGGATGTATTTCTTCTGCCACTTCCCAAACCTTTTCCTCACACAGAGTACACCAACAATTCACCTATAACATTTCTTGTTTTTTAATTTCCTAGGAGATGGGTCGTCATGATGATCTGTGGTCCCTATTTTATATGTTGTCAGAATTTGTCATTGGTCAGTTACCATGGCGCAAAATTAAAGATAAGGTAAGATCAGATTCATAACATTGGCATTTTAAAAAGTAAGATGTCTGTTAAATAATAAGAGGGGGAAATTTAAGTACTCAAAAGTAGCAGAGAATATGTTATTGTGATGTTTATGGCAGGTTTTCTTGAAATTTTTGATGGGGGAGCAGCATTTTAGGCCTGGCGGTGGTCCCTGTATGGGGAAGACTGTCGGATAGGGGAGACAACTTAAATGGGTATTTGGAAGACTAAAATTACCTCACAGGGTAAAATTTGAGGGGTTTGTAATGTTGTTATAAACATAAGGCTTTCTGATTGGGCATGGGTGCTTACTAGGATAAGGTGAATAATATTAATTTTCATGCAGATTTAAATATTTAGCCTTTAGGTTATGGTATTAGAATTGAATTTATGGAATGGCCATATTCATGGTGCCAGCATCCTATGAGACATGGTGACAGCTTAGCTTTGTGAGAATTATGAAATGAAACTTCTGAGGTTCAACATGAATTCTATTACCTCTGCTGTTCATTATTGAATGGGCATTTTGATTGGTCAGTTTGCTGCCCATTCTGTAGTAATAGGTCGCAAATGCATTTTCTTATTAAATCAATATGTTTTAGGTAATTGAATAGAAATAAAGGGTTTGCAGTATCATCGATGGGCTCATAATGTATCCTCGGCCGGAAAAACTTTAAAATAATGAGCTCGGTTGGGCCTCGCCCATTATTTAGTTTTTCCGATTGCGGACACATTATTTGCCCATAAACGATACTGCATCACCCTTAATTTCTTAAAGGTGCGTGTTCCGATCATCTTTGGGACCCCCCGATTTACCCGGAAGTAGTATCGATTTTGATATCAGTTGAAAGGCCATATTTTTCTCATTGTCGTCCTGAAATTTGAGCCCTCAAATCCATGTCATTGCCAAGATATAAGTAAAAAACCGCCGAATTTATGGTTAACCATCAATATTATTAGCAGAGTATTGAATAGGGCTTTGCAATGCGCATTATTGCTTCTACCATCAAAACCGCAAGGGTGTTTCCCATGGTACATGATGGGGCGTATGTGCAACTGCCAGGCTCTTATATCAAGTAGAGAACACAATAGACATAAATCGGAACAAGCACCTTTAAATAGTGTGCCCATAGCTCTGTGACTTTTATGAAGTTATTAATGCTTGGTTGTGTTGCATTGGTTTTCTTCAGGAACAAGTCGGTCTGATGAAGGAGAAGTATGATCATAGATTACTTCTTAAGCATCTTCCAAGTGAATTCAAGCAGTTTCTTGACCATATACAAAATTTACAATATGCTGATAAACCAGATTATAAGGTAAGCTTTTAAAAATTACACCATTCTTTTTCCAGACATAAGTAGTAGTAGTAGTCAATTCAAAGTTTTAAATCTGTTTTTCCCCGTGAACGAGGGTGGCCGGATTCGCCTCACACTCGCAGCAACCCCCCTTACTCCCTCCTTCCACTTCACCCGATTCAATGCATCCTCCATCCTCAACCCAACCCTCCTACTCTACTCCTCCACTTGCTTCTTCCAAGTCTTCTTTGGACATCCTCTGCTCCTCAAACCTCCCACCTCAAACTCAAATGCCCTTCTCAAAACATGCCCGTCATCCTTCCTCAGCATGTGCCCATACCAACGTACACTATTCGCATCTGCCAAATGGTCCATCGCTTCTTCCAAACCCAACATCTGCATCAAATCCTCAGTCTTCTTCCTATCCATCAACTTCACACCACACATTGCTCTCATCATTGCTCTGTCTGTCCTCCTCAGAATCCCCATCTCATTTTTGCTCAGACACCATGTCTCACTCACATACAGCATTACTGATCTCTCACAGCTCTTATAGATAAAAAAGTTATAACTTGGTGTTAGTTCTCATAAACATTTGAAACTTCTCCCGATTTCGCAAAAATTTGGCACTCAGTGTTTGGAATTAAAATATTATATAACAAGTATTTAAAAAAACTGTGTCGGGTCGCCAGGCATAATTGTACAAGAAATAAGAACAACATGTATAAAAAGAAATATAACTGATTTAAAGTAGATGTTTGATACATGAGTGTAAGATTGCATTAGAACCAATCACCTTGTATACAACTTGATCTCCCGTTGACCTTTGACCTTGGTATGTGACCTTTGACCTCACGTAGTTGTAAGCTTTAATTTAACGTATGTTACACCTTCCTGTCATTTCAAATAAAGAAAATAGAAAAGGTGCCCAATTGGGTGCAAAATATGTAAAAACTGCATCCCTAAGTTACGAGCTTTAATTTGATGTGCGTAAAACTCTCCTGTCATTTCAAATAACGAAAATAGAAAAAACGCCCAATTGGGCGCAAAATGTGTTAAAACTGAATCCCCAAGTTATAAGCTTTAATTTAACGTAGGTTACACCTTCCTGTCATTTCAAATAAAGAAAATAGAAAAGGCGCCCAATTGGGTGCAAAATGTGTAAAAACTGCATCCCTAAGTTACCAGCTTTAATATAATGTACGTAAAACTCTCCTGTCATTTCAAATAAAGAAAATAGAAAAACGCCCAATTGGGCGCAAAATGTGTTAAAACTGAATCCCCAAGTTATAAGCTTTAATTTAACGTAGGTTACACCTTCCTGTCATTTCAAATAAAGAAAA